>VDFB02071796.1:0-65515 GCA_007258455.2 Sequoia sempervirens
CTTTCAAACAGCTTTCTTCTAGGAAACTCTACACTTCCGTTAGAAACAAGTTAAAGAAAAAACAATAGGATTGTACATTAATCTCAGTGTAAAATGAAATACCCACGTTATATGTGTGTCATGTGACAGTAAAAACATAACATCGAAGTAGGTTTTCCAACGTATTCAATCGGGCACGGTAATGTTCATCTCTGTAGACATCTGATGGAACATGGACATTCATGTTTACGGTATAGCATTGATGTGGAAGTTCTAGAAGTTCTTACGGAACAAAATCTCTGACAAACTTTTTGTCTTTTCGACAAATACATCTAGGGGTGGATCATGCCAGCATTTAATCTGAGGATCACCCCTGCATGTACATGCCACTCATTAACATAATAAAACAAAAGAGAAGGTTCTGCTGATGGGATGTGGCTCCTCTTAAGGACTAAACTTTATGTTACCAGAAAAAACAGAGAGTAAATAGGGGATACGCGTCGCGTTTCTGGCAACATAGGAGGACAGATTATTTGGGGACACAGATTATATACTGCTGCGCCAGTGGATTACCTGTGACCGTGGGTACACCACAAGGAGACAGCATTTGAAAAAGGTATTTTAGTGAGCCAGGGAACTTAAAAGCTTTATCCTGTTATACTTTTGACTTCTCTGCATCAGGATAACATCCTCTCTTGCTTTATAACAAGCCAGTGACGAAGGCAGTGACGTTTCTAGCAATTTGTTGGTTTCTTAACCTAAAAAAACAAATTTTAGTGGTGATAGTTTCTGAATGTAAAATCATCACATACGGCTGAGAGTTGATAGAGATGATTGCTATGAGATTTTGTCAAAAGCGGAGCTATAGTGTTGCCAATAATTAAATGAAAACACTAATTTAATAATAGATAGTACATGAGAAATCTTTTTGTGGAATCCATAATAGGATTGTTTACAGAAAAATATATATTTTCTCTTTTATAAAGTATGTACATGATTTTGATATTTTGATAGTTTTCAAATATCTTTTAAAAATCAAAAGTAAAGGTCATTTTAGGTGGATTAGTGTGAAAGGTCATTTTAGATGGATGAGCTTTTTTCACATTCTTAGAGTAGGCTTATATCAATAAATAAGAGTACTTAATATTGAGGGGATGATAAAAATATTAAAAGAGGACTGGCATGATGTGGGAAAAGGGGGATGAGAGTAAGGGTATCCATCAATGCATGAAAGAGATTGAAAGAAGTTTGATGCATGACATGGGTGGTAGGGAATTGTAAATGGATTGGACAAACGTTCAATAGAAATTATAGATCTTAGTCAACGACTTTTGAAGGAGAATGTGAAATGAGTAGGACCATCCTCTATGTTGTCTTTTATAATAATTGCTCTTCAGTGACTACTATTTTTCTTTACAACAATTACTAACTTAACCGGTCAACTTCTTTCAAATGATTATGAATTGCAAGATGAACATAATCTTTCTAATCATAGATGTAGTGACAACTTTATGCCACCACTTAGATATTCACACTAGAATGTGCTACCACTCAGATACTCACACTAGAATATGGTAGGCTCCCAAAGTCAAAGTCATCCCTAGACCCAAACCTAATCTTTGAGGACCCATTCTTTATTACCTTGCCTACATATTGCCTTTGGGAACTAGAGGTTTTGTTGTTCATACATCAATGAGAGAGAGAATTTGTCCCCCTTCTTGCATGAGATCAGTGTTCTTGCTTTTAAACCACAATTATTAAATTAATATTTTTCTTTCATTTTATTCCAATTACAATAGAATGATAAGAAAATTATTCCAATGAAATGTTGGTTCCACACCAATCATTAGAGCATGATCACACTAAACCACATAGGGACCATATTATTCCAACATCCCATGTTCACACAAGGATTAGCTCAATCATACAAAATTTATAAACCACATGGCTAAATTCTACTTGTGTCAAATACACATGATTATCACTTATACATCTCACAAGTACACAATGGGGTTAACTTAGGTATATGACACATTTACACAGATGACTAGCTCATAGCCACACCACAAGTAAACAAGTTTCCTAGCTTAGAAATCCAATACATATACACAATACAAATAAATTAAAAACCTCACAAGTACACATTATTGGCTAGCTAGAAAAAAGGAAGTAGTTGCAACCTTATTATAGGCATCATCTCCTTCTCATAGCTCACTACACATTTATAAGCTCACAAATACATCCCATCTAGAAAAATAATGTCATTGTATCCCATGTTGCATAGTGGGTTCCATCCTTTTCCCAATCCATCGCCTCCTATAATAAGCAAGCATCTCATACTATAGGTTGTCATCACTAGCAAGGTAAGTGTGGCAACACACATACCTTGAGGCTAGTAATAATATTTTCATAGTTTATTAATCATCTATGTCATCATACAACTACATAGAAGTTGCATAATTAGGATGTCTAATGGTCTTGCTATAAATCCAAGATTATTGGCCACATTATTAACCACCTAGACTAAATTATCCAGGCAACCAATAAAACTATACCCCAGTTAAATACAACATACGAGACTCATCTTTTTAATACATCAACCCTGACATTGAACTCCCAAGATGGGTGGATACTAGTATCCATCACCTTCTAATAGTGAAATCCTATCTAAACCCTATACAAGTGGGTCTACATGCTACTAGTGAAAGTTTGCTAACCCTATGATATGGCTAAATACTTCTTTTGGAGAAGCATACTCTCTAACTCCTATCATGTTGGAGCAATGATAAGATTACCTTTAATCATGTCATAGGTTTTGTAATTTCAATGACCACCTCAAGATGAATGGGACAAGCTACGTTAAGAGAATAACTAATTTCTACCTATAAGTTATCATCATGTCCCTTGCTAAATCCTAGTTGTCATGCCAAAAAGTTCTCCTATATCAATCTTAGTTCAACATTGTGACATTAAAGGGTATAAAAACATTGATCTAAAACACACTGTTTGAAGGGTTTAAACCCCAATCTAGTTAATCTAGTTTAGTACCCCAAGGGGAACCATTACACTATATGATTGTCTTATAGGTCTTGGGGTCAATTATTATTTGAAAACACATTAAATTTAGTAGAAAAAATAAACCCACGGATGTAATATTATATAAGATTCTACTTTTGAATACATAATCTTAGCACATAATTATCCATCAAATAGAAATAAAGATAAAATACCATACTATATTGATAATGCTTACCACTAATTTCCCATAGTCAACAAAGGCCATCCTAAGTACTTGCTCTTAAACTCAACATAGATCCAAGTAAATAATTAGAGCAAGCAAACCATCCATACATACAAGAGTTGTTGAAAGCCTCAAATCATAATGGCTTAATTTGGCATCATCATTAAATACAATTCTGTAGGTTTCCATGATTCGTTCTTAGCCAATTCATGGGTAATTTTACATGCTTTTATATCTTGGAATGATAGACCTCCTAGTGCCAATAGGATTTCCTATACCTTCCTATACTTATCATAGGGACAAGACACCATGTTATAATATTTTGCACAAAAATCTCTAATAATTTTACTTCCAACAAGTCTAGAGGAATTATCATATGTCCACATCAAGGCTAACCATAAAGATAGTTACTCTAGAAGTTCATCCAAGGTTGGAGTAGGTTTTAGAAATCCAAACACCCTAAACCTTGGAGTAGATAAGCTTGATGATGATGGATTACATTTTATTAGCTCATAACTATGTAGTGGAAATATATCAATTATGAGGTGAGATTGATAAAATCTTTATAATGACTTTAGTTGACGTTGTCCTTAAATGCAATCTAGTAGGTTTCTATAACTTATATATAGCCAATTCATGACCAACTTTATCATGATTTTATTTCTTGGAATGATAGGTCCCTCTCTAGTTTCAATATGCTAACCTATACCTTCTTAAACTTATCATAGAGACAAGACACTATGCCGTAATATTTTACACACAAATATTTAATTATTTTAGTTCCAACAAGTCTATAGGCATTATCATATATTCATGTCAAGGCTAACCAAAATGAGAGTGACTCTAAAATTTCATCCAAGGTTAGAGTAGGTTTTAGAAATCCAAACACCCTAAACCTTGGAGTAGATAAGCTTGATGGTGATGGATTTCATTTTACTAGCTCATAACTATGTAGTGGGAATATATTAAATAGAAGGTGAGATTGATGAAATCTAATAATGACTTAAGTTGACGTTGTCATTAAATGCAAGCTAGTAGGTTTCTATAACTTATATATAGCCAATTCATGACCAAGGTTATCGTGGTTTAATTTCTTGGAACAATAGATCTCTCTAGTTTCAATAGGCTAACCTATACCTTCCTAAACTTATCATAGAGACAAGACACCATGTCGTAATATTTTACACACAAATATTTGATTATTTTAGTTCCAACAATTCTAGAGGCATTATCATATACTCATGTCAAGACTAACCAAAATGATAGTGACTCTAAAAGTTCATCCAAGGTTGGAGTAGGTTTTAGAAATCCAAACACCCTAAACCTCAAAGTAGATAATCTTGATTACAATGGATTACCTTTTAATAGCTCATAACTATGTAGTGGGGACATATTAATTGGAAGGTGATATCACTATTATCTAATTAAAATTTAGCCTCCAAGATAAAGCATATTGAACATTGGGAGTTAATCATGTTTAGGAACAATCCCCCTCCTAATGTATAGGAAAATGGATACCTAAAGATATCACACTTTTCCACCAATCATTCACTGATGTCCTAGGGATCTCAATTGGATTGACTAACAACCTCACAAGGTGAGTCAATTCTTAATTAGGAAGCACCTAGGAGGGGTTTCTTTAAGTTCTAATGGGTTCACCACCAAGCAAATGCTTGGAAAAGGAAATGTTGGAAAACATAGTGTGATATGCAAAATGACCTAAAATTAGAAATGTAGGCTAAATGAGAGATGCAAATAATGAAATTATGCAATGGGGAGATAGTATGTGTATACTTGGGAAGTCTGAAGATGCTACATGAGGATTCTAGAAATGTAAAAAGTTGTTTAGAAATACCAAGGACGACAAAGATGCCTAGAATGGTGTATTAGTCTCACTACTTTTTTTGGGGGGCAAATGCAGAGTCTTCGGATCTTGGAACCGAATCTTGGAAAATCTCTAAAAATATGTTTAGGAGGACTAACATGCCCAAGATGGCATATTAGTCTCATTCTGAATTTCTGCAAACTCTGAACAGGATCTTGAGCTTCAAGGTCTACTTCCCCTCTGATCTCGAGTTCTTAAACTTTTGGATTCAGCCTGTAGGTGAGTTTCTATGAAGATGACAACTTTGTAATGAAACTTTGCAACTTTTGCAACTTTTCACTCCAAGTGATCTTCAAGTCTTCAACCTAGATCTGCAATCACAAATATGCAAGAGGGAAAAACTTGTTTGTTAGTGAATGGGAGTTTTCCTTGGTCAAATCCCTTGTTGGTAATTAAACCTTGAAATGAAATAGAAATAATGAAGGAAAGGGTGAATGAACAACATGCAATACTACAACTCACCAAACCCTTGTAAAACCCGCAAACTTGTGTGCAATGGTTGTAATGGATATGGATCTTGAATGCTTGAAACATAGGACTTGAATTGCTTGCTTGAATCAAAACCCTACATCACAAATGTTAGCTCAACAACACACATGATGCAAGAAAACTCTTTGATATGATGCTTGAATCTTAAAATGGCTCCAAATGCTTGATAAATCTGCTCTTGAATGCTCTTGTGAACTTAATTTGATATTATGAATGCTCTCACAAAAGACTTGGATGCTTAGATCACTTAGGGTGAAAAATGAGATAAGGAACCTTGTATTTATACTTATCTATGCTTAATATCCCAAAATTATATCACACTAAGCTAACATATGAATTCATTGAATAAAGGAGGCTAAATCCTACCAAAATTTGAAATTAAATCTTGAAAATGACTCAAGGAGGACTAAGACGCCCTAGGTGGCATCTTAGTCCCAAGTCCTAAAAACTTGAGGCATAGACACCAAAAAGGGGACCAATCTAGATATGCCAAAATTAGGGTCCCAACAGCCTTGGGGGATAAAGATTCCCTAGGTGGCATTTTAGTCCTAACCCAAAAATCAGGGATACATTGCTGGAGTCATTAAATTATCATTTATGCATTGGAGAATGTCAGGATTAACCAAAAAAAGATGTAATTCATAGGGCTTATGGACACAAAATAGGACTAATTAAGCCATAAATAAGCATAAATAAAGCAAGGCAGGCCCAAACAAGTGTGAAAATGCAAGGATATGCATTTTCCTACACTACATTTAGCCCCCACTTTAGTGAGAGGATGAACTTGCTTCAAAATCACACTAAAGTAGCCAACCACACAGTCAAGAGGGGTTCAAATGTACCAATGTTAGCAAGATAGGATGACAATAATCAAGAGGGTGGCCAAGCCCCTAGGATTAAGATCCTATGGTGAAACCAACATAAGCACAAAGGAATGCACTTTTGGATGATATATGAAGCCATAACCAAATTGAAAACATACACCATCAAAGATGGAAAAATGCAAAAGAAAAAGGAAAAACTACAATGGATCAAGCTTCAAATGGCTTTCCAACATGGTGGACCGGGTCTAGGTTGTTTGTCCAAAAAATTTACAAGTGGAACGTGTTGTCCACTAGGCAAATAAAATGCACACTTATGAGGGCTAGTGGGAGCCAGTTGTCCACTAGGTGAGCCCCAAGGGACCATATTAAATCCATACCTCCATGAATTTAATAAGGTACAAAAATGCATGCTCACATGGGCTGGTGAAGTTAGGTGTTCACTAGGTGAGCCCCAAGGGACCATATCAAAACCATACCTCCATGAATTTAATAAGGTACAAAAATGCATGCTCACACGGGCTAGTGAAGCTAGGTGTTCACTAGGTGAGCCCTAGGGGAACATATCAAAGCCATACCTCTATGACTTTAATAAGGTACAAAAATGCAACAAGGAGGGATGCTCAAAGGGATTTTTCTTAATTCATGTGAGGTCTTACTCTTAGGGGACATTGTTCCTAATGTCTTCAAGAGAGGACCAATCAAAAAATAAAATATTCACCACTTAAGGGATAGTGTGTGTTGCATCACCAGTAAGGGGAATATAATATGTTGAGATAGGTCACACTCTTGAAGGACATTACTCCCAATGTCACCACAAAGAGGGAAACAAATCATGTGAAATAAGAAAATCACATCAAAGAACATGAAAAGGGAAAAAAATGCAAGTAAAATCATGCTTAGAAAATAATGCCTATGTATGCCCCCACTTTAAGGAAATTGCTAACACCATGCTATGAGCAATTACTTTAAAGTAGCAAATGAAAATACAAACAAGAAGGAAGACATGAGAGCTAACTTGGAAAGCCCTATGCCAATTCATATGTTTTTGAGTAAGGCTACGTCATGCGAGAGAAAAGGAAAAGAAAGGGGTTACCCCCAAAATGAAAACACCAAACACATAAGGGATCTATGGATTTTGGGTCAGTATGTTCTTTGTTGCAATGATTTTAGAGAGATTGAAACTATCATCATTCCCCAAATACACATAGAACTGGAATAATAGCATAAAGATAGTGAAAACAAAGAAAAATAAAGCCTTTTGGGTCAACATGGAAGAGACATAGGGTGTCTCGATGCCTTATGTCATCCCCAAAAGGAAAACACAAGACAAAGGAAAAGGAAAATAAAAGGAAAAGAAAGGATAATGAAAAAGCTTTTGGGTCAACATGAAGGAGACATGAATGTCTCAATGTCTTGCGTCATCCCGAAAAGGAAAACACAAGAAACGAAAAATGAAAGGAAATGATAAAAGATTAATCAAAAGGAAAAAGTATACGACATATAGAAGAATGAAGGTACAAATAGAGGAATACACAGAGAGAGAAACATCAAGCAGAACATCACGGGGGATCACGTTACATACATGCAAGAAAAGAAGAAAGAAAATGCAAAAGACTATTAGGGCATAGGCGAGTCAACCTAAAGTAAGTCATCTACCTCCCCAATCTCAGTTTGTATAAGCGGAAGGTAGATAACAAACCTAAGGGACAACAACAAATGCCTTACTAGGACAAGGCCAACTAATTCTTGTCCCCATTGAGTTCAAGACAAGAATGGGCCAAGGTAGATGATGAGAAAGATCATGTAATTGTGAGAATAGAGTATTCTATGACTATTACATGACAAGAGGGTGAAAAAGGATATGTAATCACTTGATGGCAATCATTACCATCAAAGTGAAAGTTTTGCAATATTAACTTGAATGCACAAATCTCATCGGTACTATGTCTAAGAATTCGATGATATGCACAATGTGGGACTTTTGCATCTTTAGGATAAAGAACCAATCTATTCATAGGTGGTAATGTTATAAATCCTTTGTTAAGAAGTAGTTGTAGTTTTCTTTCACTTTTAGGTGGCGAACGGAGAGGTTGTAACTTTTGTAATTTGTAAGGCCTCTTGTGTTTGCTAGATTCACCAACTTCTCTGGATGGGATTAGGGTAGGAGGTCCTGAGATGAACCTATCTTTATCCTTGTTATTGTTATGATCTATTGGTTGTTCTTTAGGAAGAAGGGTATTCAAATTAGGGGGAGAATCAAATATCATCGTACCATCGCTTCAGAGCCTTAGATATTCTCTAGGAGGTTTTTCATTATGAGAGGGATCTTGATATCCTAATCCCTTTGTGTTTTCATATGTTGGTTTTTGCTCTAAGAGTTGATGAATTTCATGTTCACTTGTTGTGTCACATCCTTGTTTTCTCAAGATTGTGAATCCTTTGCCATATTTTTCTTTAAGGTTGATTGGAATGTTTGTTACTTTGTTATCATAAAATGGTTGAGTGTTTGCTTGTTTAGAGGAACTAGGTTCACCTATTATAGGGAACTTAGGTTTAGATTTTGCTTTGGTTTCAGGATGTAAGTAACCAAACATCTCAATAGGTGGTATTCTAGGAGGATCTGGTTTTTTCATGGATGGATAGAAGGATGCATTAGCTTCAAGGTTCTCAAGACAATCGTTTAGGAACTTATTCATGATGCCATCATCTTCTCCAATGATGTCAACATCACGAGGAGGACATGCATTAGGTGTTGAGTAAGCATGAGCGAGTTCAATTTCGTTAGGGTCATTACCAAAGGCACAATTTGACACATCTACTAAATATTTCAAGGACATCCACAATTTTCCAAAGCACATATCCATGGTACAAGATTAAACAAATATACGAGAAATGAAAGAAATAAAGATAATAACAATTCTAGAAACTGAAACTAAAAACATAAGGCAACTAATAGAAACACAAAAAAGCAATTTCAGATCCTGAGAATTGGAGAATCAAATTCAACAAGGACTAAGATGTCAGGAAAGGAATCTTAGCCCTCATGGTGAGATTCTGAAGTTCCAGAGGCTAAAATAGATAACAAACAACAAAGAGAGATATCTAAAGCAAAAATCATGAATGCAAGATGTGATGCTGTAATGAATGCAATATAGATCTAAGGACTTTAATATAATTTTTATTAGAAATGAAATGAATGCTCAAAAGAGTTGGGTTCACCAAAATGATGTATAGGAAAATGGATACCTAAAGATATCACACTTTTCCACCAATCATTCACTAATATCCTAGGGATCCTAATTGGATTGACTAACAACAACACAAGGTGAGTCAATTCTCAATTAGGAACCTGACCTAGGAGGGGTTTCTTTAAGTTCTAAGGGGTTCACCACCAAGCAAATGCTTGGAAAAGGAAATGTTGGAAACTACAATGTGATATGCAAAATGACCTAAAATTAGAAATGTAGGCTAAATGAGAGATACAAATAATGAAATTATGCAATGGGGAGATAGTATGTGTGTACTTGGGAAGTCTGGAGATGCTACGAGGATTCTAGAAATGTAAAGAAGTTGTTCAGAAATGCCAGGGAGGACAAAGATGCCTAGAATGGCATATTAGTCATGTTGTTGTTTTCTGGGGCAAATGCGGAGTCTTTGGATCTCGAAACTGAATCTCATAAAATCTCTGAAAAATATGTTCAAGAGGACTAAGACACCCAAGATGGCATATTAGTTACATTCTAAATTTCTGCAAACTCTGAATAAGATCCTAAGCTCCAAGGTCTACACTTGCTTCCCCTCTGATATTAGGTTCTCAAACTTTTGGATTTAGCTTATAAGTGAGTTTCTATGAAGATGACAACTTTATAATGCAACTTTGCAACTTTTGCAACTTTGCACTCCAAGTGATCTTCAAGTCTTCAATCTAGATTTGCAATCACAAATATGCAAGAGGGAAAAACTTGTTTGTTAGTGAATGGGAGTTTTCCTTGGTCAAATCCCTTGTTGGTAATTAAACCTTGAAATGAAATAGAAATAATGAAGGAAATGGTGAATGAACAACATGCAATACTACAACTTACCAAACCCTTGTAAAACCTGCAAACTTGTGTGCAATGGTTGTAATGGATATGGATCTTGAATGCTTGAAAGATAGGACTTGAATTGCTTGCTTGAATCAAAACCCTACATCACAAATGTTAGCACATCAACACACGTGATGCAAGAAAGCTCTTTGATATGATGCTTGAATATTAAAATGGCTCCAAATGCTTGATAAATCTGTTCTTGAATGCTCTTGTGAACTTAATTTGATATTATGAATACTCTCACAAAAGACTTGGATGCTTAGATTGCTTAGGGTGAAAAATGAGATAAGGAACCTTGTATTTATACTTATCTATGCTTAATATCCCAAAATTATATCACACCAAGCTAACATATGAATTCATTGAATAAAGGAGGCTAAATCCTACCAAAATTTGAAATTAAATCTTGAAAATGACTTAAGGAGGACTAAGACGCCCTAGGTGGCATCTTAGTCCCAAGTCCTAAAAACTTGAGGCATAGACACCAAAAAGGGGACCAATCTAGATATGCCAAAATCAGGGTCCCAACAGCCTTGGGGGACAAAGATTCCCTAGGTGGCATTTTAGTCCCCAACCCAAAAATTAGGGATACATTGACGGAGTCATTAAATTATCATTTATGCATTGGAGAATGTCAGGATTAACCAGAAAAAGATATAATTCATAGGGCTTGTGGACACAAAATAGGACCAATTAAGCCATAAAGAAGCATAAATAAAGCAAGGCGGGCCCAAACAAGTGTGAAAATGCAAGGGTATGCATTTTCCTACACTACACCTCCCTTATGGACTTAGGTCACAAGGGTATCCTTCACCTAAAGACTACCTAAAAATCCACTTCCAAATGGGATCAAAGTCCCATATTTTTTCCTCGCAATCTATCTCTCAAG
Source organism: Sequoia sempervirens (assembly GCA_007258455.2). Taxonomy (NCBI): domain Eukaryota; kingdom Viridiplantae; phylum Streptophyta; class Pinopsida; order Cupressales; family Cupressaceae; genus Sequoia; species Sequoia sempervirens. Next base: position 11,396 of record VDFB02071796.1, read on the forward strand.
AAAAATACATATATGTCACTATACCTGGGGGTTTCACAATCACTCAAATAACACTATTCATGGGAGTGAAATAGAAAAACAATATACAAAGAAAAAAATGGAAAGGAATACAATCAAACAGGATAATATACTACCATTTATAAATACCCATTATATTGTCAAAGCTCATAGAGTGTTATTTATTACTAGCTCATATCCCAACAAGGTTTCTTTAAATACTTCTCAATATTTAATAATACATAATGGTAAGCAAGGATACCCAACTAAGTTCCTAATTTAGCAAGCCTATACTATAACACTTCCCTCTAAAGACATCAAGATCTCTTGAAATTAGACCTCACCACATTTATTATTCATAATTCAACATGGGAATCCTAAAATCTCTTATAGGTTCATCTCATTGACTTTGAGGCTAGGTTTATTACTTATCAACTAGAAATTCTCTTTGTTTGCAATGCCATATTTTGACCATTACCATATAGCTTAGTCATAAGCATCAATGAGGCATGGTGGAAGTACATGTGACCTCATAGGTCTTAAAACCTAACCTATATTTCTACCTTAGTCATGAATAGTACCCAAGTTATACCCAAGATAGTTAATGAATACTTTCTTTATAAGATTAATCAAGGATATCTTAAATTTTATAATTAACCCAAGCCTCTAATATTTCCAACATATTTAGCATGGTATAATCAATAGGTTTAGTGGAAATAACTTACACATTTTCCATTGTCATAGTACAATTTCATTTTTCTATACTCATCACAAACATACATATCCTCATATAGTAACATTGCATGAATCGAGAGTAACTAAAACCACACTGATAATATCATCCATAAACATCATTGTTAGCTTCTAGTGCTACTACTTTAATTATATCAATGATATGACAAAATTATCTTTCATATCCTTACTTATCCCCCTTATTTAAGAAAATGAATTATAGGGAAATGACTTAGATATTACCAAATATGTACCAAGGACAATGAAAATGTTATCAAGTTTATAACATCATGATTTTGATATGGAATAAGAATTTACAAGTTCTATTTTTTAGTCTACCAATGTTCAAAAATTTAATTCTTAGAAATTGATCAAGGTTCTCAAACAATGCACATTTGTTTTCTCTCTTTCAACATTCACACAATCATGAAAGGGAACTTAAAATAAACATATCCATATTTTTGACTTTTCACTTGTACTACATTTTTATCTCCATAAATATTTAATCATCTAGATTTGTAATGACATACTAATGTCTTGTCATATTATAATAACCATCTTAGTCCAATTCCATTATAATAAGTGTCCACTCATGATTCCATAAGTATTATAATGTGGTTCATACATCTAGAGTTAATTAATGTTAGCTCACTAATGCAATCCCTAATTAGGAATAATCTATCTATTAGCCATAGGATGCAAAGACACATTAATAAAGTAATTTACCTAAACTAATAATAACACTACCCTATATACAAGGATTTAGAGTATATATCAACTTACAAGGTGTGTTAATATGAACCCATACCACCATATGATATGGGGTAGTAACATCCAACCCAACATATCATACTAGTGAGATCTAGTACCACCAAAAAGACCTCAAGACTTACATGGTTATACTAAATCTGGCTCTAGGAAAATTCACTGCCAGCAATTCACCAACGGAAAATTCACCACCAACAATTCACCACGAAAAAATTCACCACCATGACAAATTCACCTCAACTAGAAGTCACCACCATGGAAAATTAACCGCATTAACAATTTTTAATATTAATGTGATTAATTTTCTACGGCAGTGAATTGTTGGTGGTGAATTTTACTTGTGGTGAATTTGTCATGGCAGTGAATTTTCCTATGGTAAATTGTTGGCAGTGAATTTTCCATCAATGAATTGTTGGCGGTGAATTTTCCATATGCCACTAAATCCACCCACCCATATAAGATAAATATATTTGTTATTATACCCTTCACCTATAATATTGAGCATTAAGTTTTCCTCCATCTTAAATGATATGCCAGAGATTGTAATATTTTATTATAAGAAGAAATCGTTATGATCCAATCCGTACACATATATTTATGAACAAAAAATTACTCAATACAAAATGTATAGTAACAAGGAAATAATTATGCCAAATCCCCAACAACAAGAAGTATTACCATTTTATAATTAGTGTATTTATTTTATAGAATGCCTTGCCACTTTCTCATTTAGTTTGGTTAGCAATTTATATAATATATCTCATTGATGAACATGGATATTCATAACTCTTCTATTTAATAACATCCTCAAACATTATCTTGATATTTATCAAAGAAAATGCCACCTTGGGTGTGAGTACTAATCCAAGCCCTCCAAGGCCTTCATAAGTCACATCAAGGTTCTCTACATGTCAAAAAATTTGCATGCAAACAAGACTCAACTATAAATCATCCATGACCCATTTCAGTGCATACATATGTTGCTCATTCTCAACTACTAGAACTAAAAAGCTTCTCCTCTTTTCCTCACAAAATTCTTCTATCCCTTCTACTTAATGGAAATATATAAGCTATTACTATCTCCTATTTCAACGCAAGAAGGGAGATCATTTGTAAATATTGTAGAATTCAGCTTTACACTTTCTAATTACATTTTCTTAATTTAATTCTTAAATAATTTTTAAGAAATATATTTTTTATGAATATTCTACAACCATTTTAGTCTCATGAGATCATGTTCCTATTATTATTTTTCTTTACATATTTTTATTTCCTCTCCATGATCCCACATTTTATAAAAAGGTCTCCATCATTGTTGCATAGAAAGTGTCTTAAAAAATGAGCTACCTAGATGTTGAACATGCTTCAAAGGAAAGGATTGAACCTCTCTCCTCTTTTCACACCTGCACCTCATCCTGGGAAAATTTCTTCCATCTATTCTAGTTTGATGGATTTCTATAGCCAATTTTACATATATCACTATGGTGCAGGCATGGAGGATATTGATAAAGTTTATGGAGTTTGTTTTTCACCTAAATAATTGTTATTTCTTGAAATTTTCACTTCCTTTTCAATAAATACATTTTGTCCATATCTTGTACCCATCATATTATATGAGGATGCATTTCTTTTTGGGTGATTATATCCAACTTGTTGTGCCTACTCCATGCTTCCATATTTCACATACCTATTTGCTAGGGAAATTACAATGGAACCCTTAGTTTCCCTCATGAGTATCCTTTATTCTTAGGTTTTGATGGATGCATGGATGCTCATACTTCTATTAGGATCCATGTTCTAGTGCCATCTCTTGACTATCCTTAGGGGACTAAACATCGTAGAGGGATGATATACTGCCCTCCCGACATGGTAGGCAACTAGTGCCCTATCAACTTAATTATTATTTTTTGTTTTCCCCTACCATCATACAACAAGGGATATTAGATTCTCCCCCCTTGTAATAGAATAGCTCAAATTATTAGGAGGTTGCATTTTCTCCTTCCTTCTAATAGCTAGCTTCCAACCATTATGGTTCTAGTCTTTAATTTTAAACATATTATCACTACCCAATTCAATTGATTTTGAGCCTATTATTACTATCTCTCAAGTGGTTTATTTTTCCATAATTTAACCAATTTAGAGCAATTTTATTAGGTTAAAATGGTTCATATTAAAATATACCTCAAATATATATTTTTTCTTGGTGTAATCTTATATTTTTTCACCTAATTGATCATTTTTAAAAGATAAGTCAATATTTATACCATTAGGTACATATTTACTTGTCAATCCTTGCAATACATTCTAAAGTACCATGTATCAAGACGAATATTCATGTTGAAGTACACCTCATATATTCAAATTAATTATATCAATCTCCACTTAAGTCACATGGCTACAATAATTTTGCTTAATATGTGGGTTTAAACACATCTCACTATTGTCACATTAAACTAACATTAGAAAAATTTCAATTCAAGAAATTTTAGTTAATCATCAAAGAATAAATATACAAGTCTTTGTGTTCTTTGTAAATTTTTATTTATATGGCTTCATACTATGCTAATAAAATGCAATCTCATTGCCAAAATCATAGCATGCTTTTTTACTAAAACCATACTTATGAGTTGATGCATAACAATCTTTTCCCACCTTTTATTCTTTCAATATGTATTTACATAAATTTAAGTATTGGAATCTAACACACTTTATCATTATCAATAAGCATTCTTTCCTAGTGTAGCTTTAACCTATATGGTAGAGCTACACATTGAATAACTCCAATATTGTGAGTATGTCAACACATATTGAGGTAGTTACAACCTCTTCATTTGAGTGTATTGAAAAATATCTTTAACACATACTAACCCATTTAGCAAGCATCCTCAAGTTGTTTTCATTTTGGCTTATATCAATTCATCATTATACCATGAGAAGTATTCTTAATACTCTTAATATTTTGGAATAAGCAATGGAAGTCATCACATAAAAATGTGAAAATTTAAATCTAACATTTGGGTTATGGAAAATCATAATCATTGTATACCACAACCTTCTATTGTACACTCTAATCTTCCTTTACAATTCATAATCCAAATTCCTTTGTGCACCTAGTTAGGAATTATTGGTTAGGAATAGCTAACCATTCTCATGAGCTTAAAATTTCATTTACAAGAATTGTAAGGATTGTGACCCAACACAGTCTCACAAAACAAACATAGTCTCACAAAATAATAATAATCCACTCATGATCTCATAAACATAGAATAAAAATTATACAACTTCAATTAAGTAATAAATATCATAACACATCCTCATATGTGTAGTGCATAATCTAGGTAAAAGCACATAATATATTATAAACAATTTAGACAACTCTGGCTCTCATGGCATGAAGTCAAATAATGATATAATATGAAAGTACAAATATAGTCAATGATACAATAATAATGTGAGGAACATACAATACAGTCTCTGACCACCACCGACCCTCATAATCATCCACAAGTCAAGAGACAAGAACATGGCTTAGGCTTTTTTCCTCCCAACCATGAAGCTTACGCTTCCTTAGAATTCTTCCTTTAACACAAAGAATACCTGACCCTACACAGAGTACCTAACAACCAGGAAATAAAAAGGATGGAATCTCAGTGCAAGCCTGATGCATATACATGTATTTCTAGCATGAACATACAATATCGCACAAATAGGATATAGCAAAGAAAAATATAAATAATTTTGCTAGGTAAATTTCATCTATTCCAATGAATGCATGGCTTTGGCCAAAGCACTAAAAGTATCATGTAGACCCTGAAAAGAGGATCAACTTCTTTTTTAGCCCATATTCGACACCCTATCTCGGAAGGTAAACCCAATACGCAATAGAAATCAGTGATATGTATAATGCTCATAAAAATAAATATTTCATCCTTTCTGGATGCAAATATTCAATCATACATCTTTCATTATTTCAACTTTTCATACCTAATACAGTAATATATATCATGGATATGCAATTCCTTTCTTTACATGCAACTAGTTTATAACATGCATTTTTTATCTTTTTATCTTTTATTTCTACTATCATGTCATGCAAATTAACTTATGTAAAATTTAATTTGATTTGCTATTATAAATTCAAAATATAACATAATAGAACAAATTTCTATGTATTTTCATAATTTAAGCTTTGTTGTAAATTCTTTCTCCCAGATAAAAACACTTTCTAGTACTCTCTAAGGTTTCATTTTTGTAGAAAATAAAGAATACAACTAGGTTAAAATAGAAGCTAAAAATTCTATATGCTCATTAATGCAATTTACCCATTTATTTGGATTTTTAATAATCCATTCAAATATATTTCATAGAATACTTTTTTTTCTCAACAAACAAATTAAATTTGTACAAGAATTTAAACAATTATGTAGCAAATAATTTTACACCCACATAAGATATTGTAAGGAAATCTAGGAGCGCATCTAGTGAAAACTCCAAACAGTAGTGCCTTCGGTAACTTTCATTTCGATTAGGTTGCCTCAAAGACACGTACAACTATGTCCAAATGCGGAATAGACATAGTTCATTTCCCACATTGATCCATCTGAGAGAAACACATGTAAATTCAACAACAAGCATTAACAGATTCTACTACACGAACCAACAGACATGAAAGATGAAACAGAAAACCAGAACACAAAGATTTACGTGGGGAAAAATCCTTTCGGATAAAAAACCCCACACTCCAAAGATTGAGCCATTGTATTATTCAGCAACAGAATGGTTACAATACAATTTCAGGCTCTTAGCCTTTTTAGAGATTACATCTTGTTCATTTTGGATACAACTAGTAGCAACAAATATCCCTGTACAATTTCTGATCACCTTCTCAAACTAAATGATCTTCGCACTGTTACAATACCATCACATATACAGTGTAGATTAACATAAGAGAAGTCAAACAAGATTCATGATCAGAAGCCCTCTCTTCTCCTCTGTTCCAGCCTCAAGTCCCCCTGACCATATAACTAGCCTCTCGACATTCACATCTCATCATCTCTTCGCTTCTCTTCGGCTTCGGCTCTATGAAACAGTTTATTTCCAACTGTCAGATCACAACTATCGAATCATCCAGCTCAGCAATGTAGATGTTTCCACTTCCTTGCATGGAAGATAATATGTCCAGGTCACACCACGTAGGATAGTCGTCCAAATGGTCAACAAACGATCAACTTGTGTCGCATGTCGGTGAGACACTAGAAGTGTCTCCCCGATGCCACAAGACCCAATTACACGTTGTCACCAAGAGTCGTCTCCATCAGAAAGAGGTTACACCGAGTCTAAAGAGCTATCGCTAAGACTTCGCCATGTCGCCAAGACCTCATACCGAAGATCACAAGGTATTCCAAAGAGTTCATCAGTCGGCAAGACTATCGCTCTTCGCCCAGACATTACACCGAGCTCATAAGTCATTCCAAAATGTCCCTTAGTCGCCAAAACTTTAGTCATTCGTTGAGAGATCATATCAAGCCCCTTTATGTTATACCGACAACAGACTGCCTCATTGACGAGACAATCACACTTCGCCAAGACATCATATCGATGCCTTTAAGTCATACCGAAGACCTACTGTCAGCCATACATTCCACATTTGCTAGGAGATCATATCGTGGTTCCAAAGTCACCCCGAGTCTATCTTGTCGGCCAGACTTATCACTTTCGCCAAGACTTCATACTGAAGCCTTTAAGTCATATCAATGTGTTCCACTGTCGGTGAGAGAAACAGCCTTCGGCAAGACTTCTTACCGAGGCTTCCATGTTATCCCGAAACAACTGTTCGCCAAGAGTCACACCGAACCGATGACCCCACATGTTGTCGGCGAGACTTTTGATATTCAATGAGACATCATATCAAAACAAGCCTTTCAGCCTAGGGTCTCCCCGATGTCTTCGAGTATTACATTGTCACCAAGACAATCCTTCATTACTGAGACTTCTCACTGAGATCCTCAAGTTACTTTGAGTCGGTGAGACATATCACTATCGGTAAGACTTCTTACCAATCACCCAAGGGTTTCCCCGAAAGCTCCAACAATATCACCGAGACATGTTACCTTCGGTAAGGCTTCTCACCAAGCCACCATAGGTTATCCCAATTACTTCAATGCGTATCCTTGTCGGCAAGACCTTCCAATGTCACTAGGACTTCTTCCCGAGTGTTGAAAGTCACTTTGAAGCCCCCGGTTGCTATGAGTCTCCCCGACACCTGATTGAATGGCCTGTCAGCTAGAGATCTCCACACGGTGAGAGGTTACAACAACTATTTTATGTCACAGCGATAGACTCCATAGTGAACATGTTCAACAAGACTTCTGCAAGGTCACAATGACTAGAATATTTCACAAGGTTTCCAAACTACCAGTCGGCCAGACCAAAGAAATGTCACACTGACTTTGCTCTTCCAGAGGTTCCAGTCTGTGAGATTGAGGCAACAATTCCAACAATATCCCACTTGAAGAAGATCACACATGCACCTCCAAAGCAACGAGAAACTAAGAACACACTAGCTCCACTAGTTCAAAACCTTGCAATACTCAAGACACCCAATCAACATGATTCCATAGATAAAAGTCCATTAGACAATTTGCAACAAAGACCAGGCAACCAACTGCAACTCACTATCCAACAAAACAACTGATCATAGCCTTTCAGGAAACCACATAGACCTCAAACATGCTCTCATGCTCTATCAAGAATTCTGCTCCAACATCCAAGATGTTCACCATTCAGGCAACAATCCTGTCATCTTCCACATGTGGAAGAAAGATAGAAAGCCAAGGTGTATAAGCACCATTCCAACAAACACAAGCAAAAAACCCTAGTGATATCTCCAACAAGATACTGCTACCACTTCACTGTGCTCAAACACTATACAGAAGCAATATCAACTTCAAATCTTCAAACAGAACACAATAGTGAAGTCATTCTCTAGAAACAAGATAAACAACACTAGTTAGAACAACAATCTAACTGACCACTTCCATCCAACTGATAAACCCACGTGACTAAAAATAGCACCCACAGGTCGTGCTATACCATCCAATCTCACATACCTCACAAGTATCACCATTAGTAAACTTATGCCAATCCATTAACAACAAATACAAGTTCCAGTGTCAACCAGTCGAAGAAGACAATACACATACAAGAACTCCCACTGCCTGAGAAAACCAGATCTGAAAGATCAAAAGGCATCGCAAGCCTACCAATACCAGCACATAGAAAATGTAACCCTGTAGTACCAAAGAAAAAATCCACAATGATATGCACAACCTGCAACAACCTGCCACAAGAAACATTTCTCTCACCACAAACCTCCACGACCATAGAGAGAAACACTACACATCATCTTCCTGTAGAACATCCTCCTACATACACTTCTAACAGCCAGCTATGTCAAGAATGATCTTCTTCACATCCCAAAAGAGAGCCTTAACTACATCCATCCGTTCAATCACCAAAATCAAACCAACTTCTAATATTATGTAATCAATATGGATGTAAGCTTCTTAAAGAAGATCAAGCTAAATCATTTCCCATTTCAGGAAATCCGCCCATACATCATCTCCTACCAATTCTCATCAGTAAATGACATAATACAAAAGCTCAAGGAGATAAAACAAATTGTACAACTTCCATTATGAATCCTTCATAACCAAATGTTAAACTAATTCAAGATCCATATCATGAAAGTGAACATAAAATACATCTAAAAGATATAATGAACCAAATACCTCTCAAATAAACTGCCGAGTAGACCAAGAGTGGGAACAAGAATACTCCTTCAAGATAAACAAGTCATCATGACTAATCCAAGAGCAATCTCCTCATAGGTCTCTAATTGAACTCACATTCAACCAAGGTGTAGGCTTCTCGAACTTTCTGCTGAAAAGCTTTAACAAGAGTAACAAGCAGCAACACATCTCTTACAAGAGAAAGACAACCTCACCTTATTCTTCATGTATCCATGAGTACTACCAACCGATCATCCCATGCTAAACTTCAACTGCATTACTGCACTATCATGAAGTATCAAGCAAATAATCAGAGCACTCAATACATAGAATTACCAGACCACTGTCAAAGCTCCAATCATCTGAATCAGGAACTTATCATGACACCATGATCTACACATCTCCTTAGGAGATACCATGCTTCAAGTGACTCCATCATTGTCTCAAATACAATGCACAATGCCAAAACTCCAGTGCACAAACAAGAGTATACCATGTCATAAAGCAAATAGACTTAAGAACAACATCACCTGTCAAGCACCACCAACACCTTAGCCAAAGACTCCAAGAGTCCTCCATGGTTCCAAGATGTTGCACATCTTCAAATAATGTCCATGCAAAAGCGAAAGAACCCTTCTACAACACTAAAGAAGACCATTCACCAACATGTGATGAATCCACAGTCAATACTAGAGCTCCCACTGAAACGTGACACCCGATCTTTCCAAGCATCATGACCAACTGTTTCAGGTTCCCATAACTAACTATTTAGGTACTCTATCATATCCATCCTCTCATCTCAAATCAATCACACCAATGCACAAGTGACCACAGACAAGGCCAGCTAACAAATCTGCAGCACCAATGAATCAACCTCGTGGATTAAGACAGTCCACATCCAAGTTATCTCACTGCAGCCAATGGGTAGCTAATCCACCAACCGCATAACTCGTAGATCACAACCATCGAACATGCAAACCTGTTATCACATTGAAAACTACAACACTGAGATATCAAAGAGAATAACCATGTAGACAACATGACTCAAACACCAGATCACACCAAATCTAATTTGTCAATCATGTCCACAACGAGCACCATAATCAAGGAACCCTTAAGCATTACCCCAAGAATGTTGAGTGACCAAACACTTACCAACACTCCCATGCAGAGAAAGAGTCATACCTCATCAAAACCATGCACCAAGCATGCATGCAGACCTGCAACTATTTCATCCAGCAACACCCCAAAAGGCCAGTGTCTAGACAATAGCTTAACAGCAGCTCCTCATGATCACAAGTTTTGCTTAACCATGTAAAACCTACAAAACCCCAGAGCCATGCAAGTAAAAGTCATCCTTAGAAAGAAAACAACAGTTCAAGAGAATCCAGGCCCCTTTCAAGCCAAATTCAAACCACCACCATGTACATGCATCTGAGAAAGAGAGAAAGGCTATTTCAAAAGCTTGCAAATCATCTAATGATTAACTCCATAGCATTCAAGCATTCAAGGTTAATAGGAAATAGTGCTTTCCAACACCAGGAACCACCACCTAGCATAAGCACTCTCTTCCATGACTGAGAAACAATCTAGGCTTCTCCATATCACCTAGGAGCCTGTCACATAGACACCAATATGAAAGCTTTACTGCTACATAGCCACAAAGTAGGAAAATCCACCTCATACTCCAAGGTTATACCTCTACCAACCAAGAGACACAGATCACAACACGATCAACTCCCTTTCCAACTTGACCATCCTTCAAGCTGCATGTTGTCTTAGAATACCACAAGGCTTCCACTCAACAAAGGATCCATACATCAGTCCATTCCTCTAGATTTCTTCTAGCCTATCAAGCTAAGAAATCTTCACAGGAGAAATCTCCAGAACCAACAACTAGAAGAAGGCTTTGATACCACTTGTAAGGAAATCTAGGAGCACATCTAGTGAAAACTCCAAACAGTAGTGCCTTTGATAACTTTCATTTCAATTAGGTTGCCTCAAAGACACGTACAACTATGTCCAAATGCGGAATAGACACAGTTCATTTCCCACATTGATCCATCTAAGAGAAACACATGTAAATTCAACAACAAGCATTAACAGATTCTACTACACGAACCAACAGACATGAAAGATGAAATAGGAAACCAGAACACAGATTTACATGGGGAAAAATCCTTTCAGATAAAAAACCCCACACTCCAAAGATCGAGCCATTGTATTATTCAACAACAGAACAGTTACAATACAATTTTAGGCTCTAGCCTTTTCAGAGATTACATCTTGTTCATTCTGGATACAACTGGTAGCAACAGATATCCCTGTATAGTTTTTGATCACCTTCTCAAACCAAATGATCTTTGCATTGTTACAATACCATCACATATACAGGGCAGATCAATATAAGAGAAATCAAACAAGATTCATGATCAGAAGCCCTCTCTTCTCCTCTGTTCTGGCCTCAAGGCCCCCCAGCCATACAACCAGCCTCTCAACATTCACATCTCGTCAGCTCTTCGCTTCTCTTCGGCTTCAGCTCTATGAAACGGTTTGTTTCCAACTGTCGGATCACAACTGTCGAATCATCCAGCTCAGCAACGTAGATGTTTCCACTTTCTTGCATGGAAGATAATACGTCTAGGTGACACCATGTAGGACAGTAAAATAAAATATACATAAAAAAATATATACATATACAAATAAATAAAATATGTATATATACATAAAATTATATATATTATATATATACACACACATAAATAAAATATATATACATATATAAATATATATACAATACATAAATAAAATATATATACATAAATAAACATACATACATAATAAAATATATATAAAAAGTCAATAGTGGCATGGTATGATGGTTAAGTTGTTGTGGTGTTGTTCTTGCCATCAAAGTTCAAACCCCATAGGGGTGTAATTGTTGAATGTTTAAATTGGGGATTAGGTCCCCCGTTTGTGACCTCACTGATTCATAGCTCGAGGTCACAACTAGTTCATTGCTCTAGGTCAAAAGCATTGCCCCTTTTGCTATAAAAAAATATACATAAAAAATATATATATATATAAATACATAAATAAAATATATTAATAAATAAAATGTGTCTACATAAAATATATAGATACATAGATATCTAAATAAATTATGCATGAACATATATTAAATACACACACACACACACACACACACACACATATATATATATATGATAAATATATATACATAAATAAAATATACATATACGAATTAAATATATACATGAAACAAAATGCATATACATGAACAAAATATGCATACATGAATGAAATATATATATACATCAATAAGATATATGTAAAATAAAATATATACACAAATAAATAAAATATAAATATATAAATAAAATAAGCATACATAAATAAAATATACATATATTAAAATACATAAATAAATAAAATTTATAGATATATATGATGATGACATTTCTCCTCCTATTCACAAGGAAGCTTTGGCTATGTACTCATTGGGTTTGGCATTGAGAACAATAACTTTGAAGAAACGACATTTGGATGCAAATTCCTCAGTGATAAGCTTCCTCCTATGGTTCTTTCTGCTGGGGGGGTAAATCTTCTCCTTACTCCTCACTTATTATTTGATGTTGTTGCGAGATCTGATAGTTTCTCTCCATCAGTTGTGAAGACAAGGAAGAAACTCCCATTGGTTCATGTATGACCACTATCCTATTATGAAGCCAACTCAAATACTAGGGTGGATGGAGATGTACATGATCTTCATTGATTGTTCTTATTTGGATTTATTTCTCTTAGGGTAGAATTGATTGTGTCTGGGATCTCTGTTTGGATTGATCCATGTATTATATTTTGTAATCTATCATTTGTATCTCTTGGAGCTATAACCAGAGGTTTTCTTCTCTTGGTTCTTTCCTACCAGTATGCTCCCTTGAACTAGGACATTGTATGATACTTTTTCCAAAATTAATAAAAGATTTCAGTGGCACCACTTTTATTAAAAAAAAAAATGTATAGATATATAAATAAAATATATGATACATAAATATAATGCATACATATAAAAATAAAATATATATACATAAATAAATAAAATATACATGCATAAATAAAATGTATATATATATATATATACATACATAAAATATACATATATAAAGATATACAATATACAAATAAAACATATGCACAAATAAATAAAATACAGATATATTAAATATATCTATATATACATAAATATATAAAATATACATATATATAGGGTGGGTACAAAAAGTTGGGGGGTCAAAAAGTGGTCAATTTTTTTTTTAATGAAAGGTTATAACGCAAACGCATTATAATGTAAGCTCGTGTTATGGTTTGGTGTGACCGAGCCTAAGGCTCAGTCACATCGAGCCTATAATGCAAGCGCATTATAACTTATTAAAAAAAATAAAAAGAAAACCATTTCATTTCATTTTCATTGTGTTAACCTTGCTATTGTGTGCTCGCATTTTGGAAGCATCAAAACTTGCAATTTCTTCATCGAATCTTTGCAATTTCATCGCCAAGATGTTGCCACGCCGACAGGGAGGTCAAATAAGTAAGCATTGCTTTTTTTTTGGTGAATTTGTTGTTAAATAGGTAAATTTAGGTTGTTTTTGATGTTCATTTCTTTAATTTGTAGAAAATGATAATCAACCTCAAAATCCTTCTCCTTCTCATGAACAAGCACATGAACAAAATCCTCAACAACCACAACAACAAATTCCCTGAACAATTCCTCAACATCCTCCTAGTACTCAGCAAAATTTAATGCAGCAAATAGAAAACAACAAAAAATAGACTGAGAAGTTAATCATGAGGTTGAACAATCGTGTAAGTTCAACGTTGGAAAGAAGCACACTTGCAAATTCACTTCAAGCTATGTTAACGCATGTAGACACAATTGGAAAACAATTAAATGGTTGGGCGGATAAGGGGCAAGAGTGTAGGTATTTTTATGCAAATAAATTATCATATAAAGAAGTAAAAGATGAAAAAATTACAAAATATGATTTGTGCTCATAATTCACTAACCCACGCACAAATCAAACTCTTGAGCTTAATAGAAAGAGGTTTCCTATCCATTGGTGCCATGACCAAGGGATTAGGAACAATTTTTGGGATAGGTGGTGGATGGTTTTTGACCATCCACCATGCAACAATAATGAGGTCCCCCAATATTTCTTGAGGAAACTCTACTGTGAGTTCATCCTCAACAAAATCTCCAACTAGGGGAGAGGGGCCTATAGTGGAGCTCCCTAACTTCGCATTTCTCAAAATCCTATGTGGAAATTTCAAATCACTCCCAATTTTGTACAACAATTTATTTGGCAACTTACATGCTTCTATGTTTCGTTTTAGGGCCACATCATCAAATATGATGCCACATCAACATGCTTTTTATTGAGGTATCCAAAAAGACCCAAAAAAAAGTGAGACCGATAGTGGTGCACCAAGTCATGTTTTATTGGTGCGCTGATGTGGCATCACATGATTTGTCAGTTTGTGTACTTAATGGATAAAAAGTGTTTTACAATTGGATATTAAGGTGCTCCACTATAAGACCCACTGAGAACTACTTCTATCCCTAGTATTGGACCCTGCTCCATTATGGACCCCTCTCCCCTATTTTGATATGAGGGACTTTTAGGAGAGAGGTGGAGGGTTGGCACAGGATAGACTAGGTGCACGTCTCAATCCTCAATGACAAGGGAGACAAGCGCTTTCTAGGCCAGCGCATGAGCACATTGCTATCCCTTCTATCATGAAGAAGAGTGTTGAGGTGGACACTTTGTAGTCTATCAGCTCTCAAACCCAGAGTATCATGCAATGTGCCAGTCCTATAGTACAAAACCATCCAGGGGAGAGTTTGAGAGGTAGGATTCCACCCCATTCTTGTCAGGTTTGTGGATCGGCCTGTACACATGACCCCACAATTAGTCAGGAGGCTGGTGTGTAGGATACATCTGTACCTATGAAGATGGCAATGGAAAATGACATTTTGAATGAGGCTTTCGACATCGATACTCAGGTAAATGTTAGTATGTTCATTGAATTTAATTTATTAAATTTTATTTTTGAAATGCAATATTAACTAATTTAGTTTAATGATTGTAATAAAATTTAAGGGTCACAATATTGATACTGGATACATCGGCCCTCCACCTATTTTTTACTCCACTGCATCTACCACTGAGGTGTGTAACTAGTAAAGAATTATAAATATTACATGTGAATAGAATTGTTATATGAATGGTATTCTAATATCTAATTTTGGATGTTGAATAGGATAATATTGGAGGTTTCACAAGAACACCTCCCATTGCCAGTAGAGTACAAACCTTCACATAGGTAATAGAATAAAGAGTTTAAATAATGAATTGCACTTAATAGATTTGTGTTTTTTATATTCATATCATTGATTACATTGCATTGCACATCTTTCAAACTCAAAGCATTACTTCACATTACATAACTAATAACTAGATGTTGATAGATGACAAAATTTTAATTACAATATAGTTTTTTAGAAAGTCAGCATAAGCAGTGATGCAATTACTTCACATAGCATAAGTAATAACTAGGAGTAGTTGTCAAATGAATTTGTTTGTCATGGCATTCCATGAGACCACTTTTTATTGAGGCATTTTTTTAAATAATTCACTTTCTTGTCTATGCTATGGATGCTTGGAAAAAATATATGAAAGAATAATAGTAAGCAATAGCATGGACAAGGCAATGACTTGTTTGAAAAATTGCCTCAAAGAAATGTGGTCTCATGGTGATGTCCATCACTATGAGGTTCTCAATTTCTTTGAGGCATTTTTTTAAACAGATCACCGCTTTTTCTATGCTACCACATTTTCCATACATGTCTACCAAAGCATTTTATCAAATAGTTCACTTCCTTGCTGCTATGGCTAAAATCCTAAAGTAGGCGTTTTCCAACAAACTATGGATGCTTGGAAAAAATCTATCAAAGCATAATAGCAAGAAATAGCATAGACAAGGTAGTGATTAGTTTGAAAAAATACCTTAAATAAATGTGGTCTCATGGTGATGGAATAGGTTAAAGTGGTTGAAATTTCATTGTATATATGGAGATTTTGAAGAATAGGTATCGATTTTCTAAGTACAATATGAGCATATAAGTACAATATAAAATCATTTCAATCTTGTCAATGCATATGTTATTTTTGAGTCTTTTATGGGGCTCAACAATGTGTCAGTGTTGTTTTGATATGTATATTCTTTAGCTTTTTTGGGGATTGTGTTTTTTTCGTCAATGCACATCAAATGCAAAACCATATGGGACCTAAACATGGATACTGAATTCAGAAATGTATGCTTCTAGATGAGGCATGTAAGAAAACACAGTCACAACCTTTAAGCTTGTGATTCTTGCCTAAAGTGTTTCTATATGAGGCTTTTGATGAAAGGGCTGGATTTATTAGCCACCTATGGAAGTGTTGAATTCAAATGATTCATGACATTCATTTTGTCAGTTAAGTTTGATACTATGAAAATATTAATGCTAGATCTAAATGGAATTACAAAGTCTACAATCCCTTTCCAATCATACTCTTGTCATATATATTCCTCTCAATCATTTAATGTTTTCAACTTTAATCTTAAGGTCCCTTTCTCTTATCCTTTCTCCTTTATTGGTCACTCCCCTTATATTTAAGAAACTAAGTCTGCATTTCTTTCTCAAAAAAAATTCTCATTCCTAATGGTGGAGCAGGGAGTGTGATTTGAAACATTGATTTCAAAACATTCACACAATTATTACCAGAAGTTCTTTCATTCATTGTTATTGACTATAGAAATATCATGTCTTTAATAGGATTACAATTTTTTGACATTTGATTCAGGTTTATTTTTGCATGGATAAAAGGGGGCTCAACATTGAATCTTTCTGGCCAAAAAAAGACACCAACTCGAAGCTTGCCTTGGAAAATTAACCCCTTATCAAAGCACAATTTTGAATTTTAATTTTGTGCATTTATTACTTATGTCAATATACTTTTTATAATATAACTCAATGACTCACATTTATTGCCATTAAATTAAACATTCTATCATGAAAATTATGGATAAACAAAATCACTTTCCTGGGAATAATTCCCTAGGACACATTCATCGAAGTAAAATCATCAGTCTTAAGGTCTCAAGTTCAAGGAGTCAAAGTATTTCACAACATAAGAACATATTTTTATGTAATGACATAACTCAAGACACTCAAACCATGTTGTGAGAAAATTTAGTTGTAATCTAGTTGCCCTACAGTTGTGGCCTTATGCTATCAAGGACATGTTCGTCTATTGTTTCTCTTCCAACTCCTACTCGGACAGGGGTTGGATCGTTTTTGTCCAATGTTGTTGCATATATAACCTTCCCAAGCTTTACTTCTATTTTGGTTGGATGCCCATTTGTGTGGCTATAAAGTTGCTCATTTGTCACTGCAGGGTTGTAGAGGAGCTATGCATTCAGTATGTAGGGGTGGAAAAATCTTGTCATTTTGGAGAAAAGTTGCAGAGGCCTGCTATGGTGATCTACCATGCAACAAGATAATTTAACATTCTTGCTAGTTTAGACCTCAATTTCTCTACTTCTATTTCAACCCTACTTCTAGACACAGATGAGTTTTTAGTTCCTGCTAAGAAAAGGATATGCTACAGAATTTCCTCAGCATCCCTCTCTCTAACCTTGTTTCTGAGTAGTTTCCAAAAATATTCTCACAACTAATCCATGTCATGTTTGATTCCCATTCAGTTCCATGATATGTCTATACCAAGTATGAATTGTACACACTTAAGTGCTTTTAGAATTGGCAACGTTGAAAGCCATCTTCAATAAGCAATATGAAATAGCTCTCACTTTGCCCGAGTCCTCCATGCTAGCTCTTTGGTAGGAGCTTGGTGCCATATTTCTTTACTTTCAAATGAGTGTTTGAAGTAATTCAATAAAGATTACTAGTATATAAATCTAGAAGAAATATAAAAATAAATGCTTGACAGGTTAGCCTTGGTTCTCCCACCCTTAAAAATGATTACATGTAAGGTGTATGAGATCTAAATGCCATATGAAGCTATGTTCCCCCAAGTTTCAGGAATGGAGGGATGTGTTTCCGATATGTGGATACTTTTGGATCATTTTTTGGGGATGATCGATAAGGGACGACTATTAAAAAATAGGGAAATTTTTATAAATATAGAGAAATTTCAAATATTCATACCATAACATTGATAAAGCATTCATCATAGACATTGTAGAAGATTAATACATAACGTTAGACTTGAATTAATATTTCACATTAGAATTGACAACCAAATTAACAAAATTAAAATGCTTTCTTTCATTGTTTGTGTGCATACCTATTAAATAAGAATTATAAAAAAATGCCCAAAGGCTCCAAGTTTCAACTATAAAATGACAAAAACATAGAAAATATATGGCTGTCCCTAATTAGCAGATGCAACTGGCAGGTTTGTATCAAAATTGGAGCTCAAGTCTGAGTCACCGTCAAATACAACATGGGGAATTTTCTGAGTCTCTGAGTCCCTGAAACATTTTTGGGATAGGGACGTGGGGTACTAGGGCAAGGGACATGTCCCTAGTGAGCACTGATATGAAGTCTTTTTCATATGACACTTTATTGTTAAAATTGCTAAGACAAGTATATCATGGAAGTTGGTGGGCTATAGTGATGACTGGTAAGGAAAAAATAAAATAGGCTTATAATTTTAAAGTTTCTTTGGTCTCATTAATGAGGACCCCCAAATCACCTTATAGCTAGGAGACATGCTAGATATGAACCTTGGTTAATGTGATTAGTGAAGCTCTAAACCCTAAACTGTAAACCCAAAACAATGTCTCTGGGAGATCTTCAAAGTGTTGTAGACTACTTCTTTCACCAAGGATGTTGGTAGTTTCCAATTTGAGCCGGTGCAGCCTTGATGATCATCTGTAAGTCTCCATCAAACCATGAGCCTACAAATACAAAGGAACATTGCTAGGTGCACACTTTGATCATGTTTAGTTGGTAAGACTCCACAAGTAGCTTTTATGAAACACCTTTTCAACAGGGAAACAATATTGCCTTTGGATAGGGGTGGATAGGGGTGGGCATGTAGAATATGTGGTCTCAGTCAAGTTCTAAGTAAGAACTCACTGTTTGATTTCAACAGAATAACTGAAGTTCTAAATGTGAAAATTGCACTGATGTTTGTAGCATAAGTGAAGATTCAAAACATATATATTGGTATTGAAATTATTCAATTGTTTATACTCTATAATGGTAGCTTTAGTGCATGGAGAATATGTGGTCTCAGTCAAGTTCAAAGTAAGAACTCACTATTTGAGTTCAACATAATAACTTAAGTTCTAAATGTGAAAATTGCATCAATGTTTGTGGCATCAGTGAAGATTCAAAACATATAAACCGGTATTGAAATTATTTGATTATTTATACTTTATAATGGTAGCTTTAATGCAGTAGTTTTTTAGGAAACTATTCTATATCGTTGGGAAAAATAATAAAATTGGTAAATCTAAAACAACAACAATACATTTAGTATCAGTCAAAGATGCATTACATGCAAATCAAGAATGAATTCTATCTAATAGATTAATACCAAATAATCCTAGCTTTAGAGCACTAGTAGCTGTCATTATCATCTTGTTTGTCAGATCTAAATTTGTCCATATGGTGTTATTTATAGTTACTATTGGATTTAAAGTTTTCTCATTATTAGATGACACATTTATGTTTTCTACATTGGGAATATATTTTTCCTTTAGTCATTTTGGGTCTTCAGGGGTTATATTGGCTCACTTAAATGGGTTAATTTTGATTAATAACTTGGAAGTTGGAACTTAATTTATGGGAAAAGTGAGGGTTGAATGTGCAGCTACCTTCAATTGTTTACAGCTTAGACTACAGGAGCATATGGAAATTGCACAGTTTCTCTTCACGTATGGAGGATCATTGGTCTTGCATACTAGGAAAACCATTGAAAGGAATTCACTGTTACCTCCCAAAATTGTTTAGTTAGGCCTTCCTAGCTCAGGCAATTCCCCAAGGACATACCCAAACTCTATGTCCTTTACTAGTGATTGATGAGCATTGGCCTGCCTCTGGCATCTAACTTTGATGTGGAGTGGAACACCATCCTCTATCAGAGTCTTCTTGGTTGTTTTTTATTCATTATATGGATTTACATGTATACTTTTCTCTTATTTGGATTTTGTGCTCAGTTTTAGGTTTAGTTACTTTCTTTTGGTTTTTGGAGTTCCCTTTTAGTGGTCCTAATTAACAAATGAAACTCGTTGTATGTTTTCAATGTATGACCTACTTTTGGCTCCTAGGTGAATGGTCACAATTTTATAAAAAGTTGTGAGATTTGTATATTCTTTTGAAGTGTATTTTCATTCAATTATCAGTTGTAGTTTATGTTCACTGCTTTTTTCAATAACATCTGACATGCAAATTGAAAGTCAAAAGTAAACTTTTGAAATGAAGAATTAATCTTATTGCAAAATAGATGCAACCTTGAACATAGAAGGGTATGAATGTTTAAATAACCTTCATGATTCCATTGGCAACCTGTCACAACTGCAACACTTGAACATAGTAGGGTCTATAGATTTAAATAGCCTCCCTGATTCATTGGCAACTTGTCATAGCTGCAACACTTGAACATAGAAGGGTGTAAAATTTTAAATAACCTCCCTAATTCCATTAAAAGTAGAATGTTAGGATGTGTTCCAAAGTGCTTCATTAATTCAAATATTTTGAGAGGTTCCTTGCAAAATCCATTTTGTGCACATTCTACAATCAATCATTTCATTCCATGAGATGACATCTCTTTGAGGCATTCTATCAAACAATTCAGGTGTTTTGTCTACAATTCCACATCTTGCATACATGTCTACGAGAGCATATCCAACTATAACATCTGACAAAAATTCCCCTACCATTATGCATTCATCGGTCTATCGATGGAGCTATGAGGGGAGTTACCCCAATGTAGTAATGTTAGGCTGATAGTGTCACTATCAGCCTAACATTACTACATCGAGGGAACTCCCCTCATAGCTCCATTGATAGACTAATATATGAATAAGTGAGCTGCTTTCATCGGTCTATCAGTGGAGCTATGAGGGGAGTTCCCCCGATGTAGTAATGTTACGCCGATAGTGTCACTATCGGCCTAACATTACTACATCGGGGGAACTCCACTCATAGCTCCACTGATAGACTGATATATGAACAAGTTAGCTGCCTTCATCGGTCTATCGATGGAGCTATGAGGGGAGTTCCCCTAATGTAGTAATGTTAGGTTGATAGTGTCACTATTGGCCTAACATTACTACATTAGGGAAACTCCCCTCATAGCTCCACCGATAGACCGATGAAAGCATATCGGTAGCACTAGAACATATCGGTGAAAAATAACACAAACTCCCACCAATTTTTTGCCACTCAAAAAATCATGAAAATGAGGTGTTCCATGGAGTTTTGTATGGTTTTGAAAGCCTTAAATTGGTGTTGGTGGCGAGGATGCTTCCAGCACGCCAAGGGCATTGCCCCTAGACCCCGCAAGGGGCACTGCCTGTCGACCCCACTGGGGGCACTGCCCCCAGACCCCTGCGAGGGGCACTACCCCTCGACCCCTCTAGGTGTGCTACCCCCAGACCCCCACGGGGGCACTACCACTCAACCCCACTAGGGGTGTTTCAATCCATTTATAATGTAAAGTTTAGAGTCATAATAGTGCATTCAAGGTTTTCATCTCTATTTTTGTTGCATGAAGGATTTTGAAAATGTTAATTAAGACCTTCTGAAACTTGATTTATGATGTAGGAAATGTAAATGGAAATAAAATGAGTCCAAGCTTCAATGTCAAGATACCCATTTCTGTAAGCCTTGGGAAAAATGATATAGCTATATTGAGTGTGATGCTTGGATTGTCGGTAATGATTGAAATTTGATTTAAATATTTCACTGAGCTTTTTGAGCCTTTGTTTGTACTTTTATGACTGTGTTACTGTATATGGAATTGAACTTAGGCTTTCAATGATGCTCGTTGTGGTTTACTTTGAGTGTTGTAATGTGATGAAACATAAATTTGTTGTTATAATGTACACTTGATAATTGCACATCTTGTAATCTCATGTATATACTACAGTATATTTATTTTTTGAAATTCTTGCATGAATAAATTTCTTAACATGCCCGCTTGATTGCTCATATTTTGAGGTAAAATAATTTGGGGGCACATTTTGAACAAAATAGTGCAGGATTAAGCTATGTAGCAATCCAAGGGTTTAAAGATGACAAT
Organism: Sequoia sempervirens; assembly: GCA_007258455.2. Taxonomy (NCBI): domain Eukaryota; kingdom Viridiplantae; phylum Streptophyta; class Pinopsida; order Cupressales; family Cupressaceae; genus Sequoia; species Sequoia sempervirens. The sequence goes on from VDFB02071796.1 coordinate 34,080, forward strand.
CATGACTTGTCACAAGAGTTATGGACATATCAAGTATGTTTTATGGACATATCACATCTCTTAGAACAATTTCTCTTGTAACAATCATGGAGATTTCAAAACATACTTTAAGGTTCTTAACAACTCTAATAGTTGTACTAGGGGCCATTTTTAACAAACCAAATGCAATTGCTAACTTTTCACTATGGTGGCAGATACATGATTCCTTATACCTTGTTGCCTTCATTTGCCAAGCCAATTTCTCCTACTTTACATAGCTCTACCATGTTTGTGGATGTGATTTGTCTCCTACACAAAAAACATGTAACAATTTACGGCCTTCAATCCAACTACATCCTGATATCTTTTTAATTCCTCTATCTTTCATCAATCTCTCTACTATTTAAACCTCGTAAAAATGTTTTAGAGAAGAACATAAGTTGCAACACTTTTAGGATCCAACTAAAGAAAAAGTGTTGCTGGAAATACTCAGCCTATATTCATATATGATCCACAACGTATGCATTGGTGAAGATTAGTAATGTCTTTGTCACACAATTGTTTTATTCTTTATTTTTTCTACTTTCATTTGTAGTCATCTTCAGGTTTATTCTCGAGCATTGATATTGATATCTAACTGATAACATATTTTCCCTTGTTTTTATGAATGAATATCTACATACCAAAGCTACACTAACAGAAACTATTGTAGATCTCCCTGAAACATGGCAATGAGCAATGCAAGCAGCATAGCTACAATAGCTACCGAATTTGATGTTTCTATAGCAATATTTATGTATATTTACCACAAAACATAGTTAATAACAGTAATTCATATCATTTGGCCTCACTTTTTATAGATAGATATATGAGTAGATAGTTGTTATCATAGCTATTGTTTATATTTTTTGTTTTACAGTGATAAAATTTCAATCTTTTTTTCCTATTGTGATGGTTTTTCAGATTCATGGCAGAAAGTGGGCTTTTCAATTTGCATATTTCATACTCTACAATATGGGAATCCTACTACTTTCTAGGAGAGCTCTCAAGGTACTCTATTTCATTTTCCTTTTAACTTCTATAAATGCAATAATAAGGCAAAAAAAATTATTTATTTATATATGCTACTAACTCAATTGAGATAGAATTTGTGATCAGCTTTAGATCCCCATTTTGATATTAGGTGTTTTATCTTAATATTAGATGTTTTGTCTTGATAGCATGTCAAATCTAGGATTATTGTTGACCAGAGATGTTGTGACTCTATCCAGTATGGTTATCATTTTGGCTAAATGGCTAGCATTATACCTTTGTCTATAACTTGATGGGTATAGTCCTATATTAAAACATAGCTTAATTCATTTACCATGAAAATGGTTTTGAAAAGACTTATAGATTATGGATTCTTTAAAATCTTAAAGATGAAAGACATTGGTTAAAATTTTATAAAATGCCAAAGTGCTTAAAATACTTAAATAAAACCAAGACTCATCTCCAAGTATCTTCTCAACAATTCCTAACTATTGCAATCACAACCTTCATGTAGAGTTTGTCCCCATTGCAATTATGTATCAGACTAAGCTTATCCCATTGTTTAGTATATTGATCCTATCCCCATTTCCCAGTGATATATCAAAATAAGCTTGTCTCAATTGCTTTGTGTACTCAACAATTCACAACTTTCCTTGGGGATGCACATAACTCAGTTGATGAACTAGGTGGGAAATTATGTCCATAACATGGCATCATTTTTTGGAGGTCTTGTTGTGGGATTCATAAACAGTTGACAAGTTTCCCTTGTAACTCTAGCTACTGGTCCATTTATTGTGGCTGCAGAAGGAGCTTCAAATATCTTTCTTCATAGGCTTGATGAAAACATTCAAGATGCATATGTTGAAGATGCTAGCATTGCAAAGAAGGTTTGAATGGGGGCGGGAGAGGATGTAGTTCATATAAATTAACTTGTTAAGTTTTTGTATTTTGTTTGTAAAATGACTTTATGCTAATTCCTTGTTGACTTGTGGGTAGTTGCTATGATTTGGATTTAGGTAATTGTTGATGGTTGTGTTATATTTGACAAATGTCAGGCATTTTATACATGTTTTTCCTAGTCTGGGAAAGTAGTCCAATGTTGATAGATGTTTCTTGGTCTATATTTTGTGTACAAGCACTACTCCTAATGAATAAAACAATTATTGATATTGGTCTACACTCTCTTGGCATGTTTTGTTATATTTTTCTTACATAGCAACAACTAATGTTATTGTTTGGTTGTAAAAACCACTTCTGCTTATATTTATGTTGGCTTAGATTGATGGTATTTTCTTTATTAGAGTTGATACCTTGATCACTTTTGTTTTAATAACAAGGAAATATTCTTTTAAGATGTTATGTTCATGATAGATATTTAACAAATGCAAGCAATTTTAATTGATAATGACCCATGGAAGTCATTATTTTGACATAAGTCATTAATATTTCTAGGATATGAACATGGAAGAAAATCTAAAATCTCCTTAATGCTTTGGTACTTTAGTATAGACCCATTGAATTATTTCAAATTTAAGGTTATTGTTTACACTAACCATGGATGCACTTTCTTTACTTACATTTAGATTGGTTTTATTGGTTGTAGCATTGAGGGACTCTTTTTTACCTTGTGTAGGAAGAGAATGGGTATGATAAGTGCTTATGGAGGTAAGGGATGGGCTGGTAGAGGTGGTGGTAGAGTTTTCATAAAGAGCTACGATAGGAAAGAGAGTTTGAATGAGAGTAGCCTACAGATGATTGGAGCTTTATCACAATCATAGAATAAAAATTCCTTTGCGAAGATGTATCATGTACTTATGCAATACAAGGGTAAGGGACTATATGTTATGATATAAAGAACAGTCATGTTCCTATTCTTTTGTGAGCTGTTGAACAACATAAAGGCAAGGTGTTGGAGTAGATTTCAGCTAGTTATTTTCTCTCTCAGCAATTGTAACTCCATTTTCAAGCTTACACAACTGAATGTAATATCTTTTTGATTAATAAAATAAATTATTTTTACCTTCTCATTGTTGTTTTATTGTGCAAATATTTTAGATAGTTGATAAGTAATCTTTTTTATTAATGGAAACTAGTAAATAAAAATGACTAAATATATGATTAAATAACTAAATTAATGACTAAATATATAACTATATCAATAACTAAAGTAATGACTAAATATATGACTAAACAAATCACTACCATGACTAAATAAATGACTAAATTAACCACTAAATCAATGACCAAATTAATGACTAAAATAGTTTAGTCATAAATTTGGTGGTGTTATAAATGACTACAAATAAACCACTAAAATAGTCACGTGACTAAAATTAATGACTAAATATAATGACTAAATCAATGACCAAATCAATGAACAAATTAATGACTAAAATTGTTTAGTCATAAATTTAGTGGTGTTATAAATGGCTACAAATAAACCACTTGTAGACACCTAAAAATGACCTAGGCCTGCAAACTTCATTTTTACCACTTTCGTCCTAGCATAATTAATACATTTAATTATGTCCTTAGTCCACATTCGACTATTGATTAAATAATTAATAATTATTTAATTAATTCATGTCCTTTGATTCTTCATGATTATTAAATAAATAAATTTTATTTATTTATTAAATACGTCAATAATTCTCTAAGTCTCCCTATAATTAAATAAATTTCTAAATTTTTTTAATTACCCTTCGTCATATATTTCTTCCTGATTATTAAATAAATAAGTTTTATTTACTTATTTAATATGTCACTAACTGTCATAATTAAATGAATTGATTAATTTAATCAATTAATTAATCTTATCTACTAAATTAAATAATTATCTTTAATTATTTAATTGTCCAAATTAATATTCCTCTCATTTTAAATAAATAAAATTATTTAAAATGTCATCTCATTCTTAACTGACAATTCATTTCAGTAAATAATCTGAAAAAAATTATTTATTGTCTCATAAAATCCATAATTTGAATTAACTCAATTCAAAATGGAAACTAATCTTCCAAAAATCAAGTAATCGGGCAGATCCTTGATTTTCCAAATCTGATCTTCAGTCCAACTCTTATCTTATTGATTTTTTGAATATCGCAAATCAGGCAGTCTTTATCTTCTTGATTTTCGAAAATCTTTATTTTCTAATTAATTTCCTCATTTATTCTCCACCGTCGATCCGATTATCTGAGATATTATTTTGACCGTTCGATTAATGAACTTGCCCTAACCCTAATTAGGGATTCTCAGATTAGTCTGGATCTTTCATTTTAGGTTATCCTTATGAATTAATCTCACCCATCCATTCAAAATGACATTTTCTATAAAATGTCATTTTCCTCTCACTTTTCGATTACACACACACAAGTAGACATATTATAGGCATATTACATATTCACTTGCACACTTAGGCTTCTCATTGCAATTATTATTTTTATTTGATCAAGTCTTAGCATGTTTAGGCATTGTCAATCATAGTCATTTAGGCATAGGCTTTAGACATTTTATGCAAATATTTCAAAGCTTGTTGTAGGACTTAGACATTTGCAAATTGCTCGCACAATGAATCTGAGGGAAAAGTATCATCCAGCAAGCAAGGAGGTACTATGGAGGTAATCATGGAAATTTTGAGAAACAGGTATGACTGTTTTATCATTTAATTTCCTTTGTACTCAATAGGACTTTGGGTTTTTGTCTTTTATATTGATTTGATTGATCTAATCTAATCCAAAATTTACCCATTGATACATTGGTGAACCCAACATTTTGTAGAAAAAATTGTGTGTTTTCTTGTTTATTTTCACTGTTTTGTAGGTTACAGCCAAGAAGTCATACGAAATCCCATCATTTTCTTTTGAGCACAGAAAAATGGGCGAATAAAATATTTTAAAACGGTTTCTAAGTTTTGTAGATCTCGCTCTCAGCTTTCCAGAACATCAAATGGTTTTAAATTTCATTAATATTTGAGAAAGTTATGGCCATTTTAGTGATCGTTGTTTTTTCAATTTAGTTTTTAAACCCGCGTTTTTCTTTTGTCTATAATGTTTTTTTGGTGCAGAATTGTGAAAAACGTTTTTGGGGTTTTGAAGGTTTGTCATTTAGCTTTCCATAGATATCTACGCTTTAAATTTTTGTTAAGTTTTTGAGCAAGTTATCGCTATTTTAATTTGCTGATGTCATTAATTTTTTATTTTATTTTTATTTTTTTATTACTAATCTTTGTTGGCAGCATGTGGCATAGGAGTTTTTCATGGGTCAAAGGAAAAAATTCAAACTTCTAACTTGTGGTCTTGCAGGTTCGAATGTGAAAGAATAAACACTAAAACATTGTGCTTATCTTTTTCTTAGATTAGTACACACTTACTTCTAGTGCAATTAAAAAGAACAATATTTTTTTTGCATGACTGTGTTTGCAAAATGGTAGGCGAGTATCCTCTCACCTTGTGAAAACTCGGTGATCAGAAAACCAGACCCATTCTTTTTTTTTATTACCCTCACGATTTGGTATATCGGAGTATCCTCTCCCCTTGCGCTTTCGGGCGATCTTGGGTGTAAGAGAAACTGTTACTAACTCTAGAACTTGGGCCTGTTCTGGTGGGAAAAAGTACTCACCCCAAGACGACTCAGACTGGTAACACCCTGAACATGAGGGACTTCCATTCGGTATATAAAAGTGGGTTCTTGGGGAAAGCCCAAGAATCACGAGTGTGGTTCCAATGAGATGGATCCAAAAGGGGACTCTCGCCGCATGGATCATGCCCCACGAATAGAATGCCTGAATTAAATACCCCTTATTTTAGTGTCCAACCGTTCTTTGGCTATTGCTTGGTATAGTGCAAGGTACAAAATCATGCCCGAAGCACTACTGATCCCCTTGAGTAGAGATAGTAGTTCTTGGGAAGTCACTACCCAAGAATTTGAATTTGGTGTGCTCGAATGACGTTAATGAGCCGTGGATGGGAGCTAACGCCACCAAAATTCTAAGCTATCCGCTCTCAAGAAGGAAAGGTGTTTATCACCAATCCGAGGTATATCAATGGGCTATACCAAGTATACAAACCTTTGGCCTATTGGCCTTTTAGGATTGTACTTGTTTCATACGTGCTTGCTTACACCAAAACATCGTGTTTGTCAAGTTTTTTCTATATTTTCAAAAAATATACACAACATTCACAAATCTGGACACAAACAATCAACATTAGACAACTCAGACTTTTCAACAAAACATCAAAAAACAATCTCAGTCCCCATTTTGAACTTAGACTTTGCATTGTTCATCTTAGTCATCATTTTGAACCTAGACTTGGCATTTATAGCATTAAGTCCTTAGTCAAACATCATCATCTTAGTCCTCATTTTGGCCTTGACAACCTTGTCATCTTGCATTAATCATTTCCTTAGGAAAACGTCATCATCATCTTGCATTGTCATCCTTTATTCCAAAAATACAAAAAAAATTAGTGACATAACTTGTCATCTTAGTCTTCATTGTCCTTTGGCATTAGTCATTTTCTTTAGACAACATTGTCATATTGCATCCCTTATTGTCAAAAATCCAAAAACATAGTCTTGCATTGTCATCCTTTATCCAAAAAATCTGAAAAACATAGGTTGTCATCATCCTCACATTTAGTTGTCATTGGCGTCATCCTTATCTGAGAAAATCCCTTTTACGGTTGAGACTAGGCTTCAAAGACAACAATGACAAATGGCAAACTTTGGAAAAGATTTCAATCCCAACATCGATAATAACACTTATGACATAAACCAACATTGGAATTTTTCTGACCCATTTCACAACATGAACATGCAATCTTCCATGAACATGCCATCTTCATCACAAAACATTTTTGAACCATTAATAAAAAGAGACCAAAATAGATGAGTATATGTCAAAGACTTAGAAGCTGTAGCGCAAAATCCAGATATAGTCTCCTTTGTAGAAAACTCAATCTTACACGACCCTCAAAGGTATCTAGCCATGCTTTTGGACCAAGGGGCTAAGTTACCACAAGGCTTTGACATAAATGCTTTTCCACCTCCATCTGTCTACCCTCACCATCAACAGTCACTTGACATAAATCCTACCAATAATTCACAACAAACGTCCACTTATCACCCTTATCCTAACCTTGACAAGGGAAGCCAACTATCAACTAGTCCATACCAAGTCTCCACATCATATGCTAGTCCTTCACCTATCAATCCCATCCAAGTCTACATGCCTTATCAACTATCTACCAACACATGTCATGTCCCCACATCATACCATATTCATTCGGCCCAAGTCTCCATGTCCCATTTTAGTCAACCTTACTTCAATCCAGTCCAAGTCCCTATCTCATATCCTATGTCATTACCAACTAATATAGTCGAAGTCTTCATGTCACATCATGCCGCCACATCCTAATCTAGTCCAAGACTCCATGTCATATCCGTTCCAAGTCTCCATGTCATACCCTAGTCCTTCACATACTAGTATAGTCCAAGTCCCCATGTCCTACCCTAGTCCGTCATTCATTAATCCTTTTTAGGTCATCCCCTCACAAGCCACATCTAGTCATGAAAATTATGTCATTACTCAAAGTCAAATCCCATTTAATAAACTTGAGGATACATGTCAAAATGAAAGCCCAAAGCATGACCTTATAATGTCACACTCATGTCAAGAACAAGATAGTTCATCCCATGACCCTATCTTTCAGTCCATCCATGAAGTCCTTCAAGATAATCATGACATCCAAAACACACCTCTCCTTGACAACAACTCTATTTCTGACTATATCATCCATGACAATCCCATCTTTGACCAAGACCCCATCATTGACCAAGAATTCCAAATCCATGACAACCCCATCTTCGACCAAGATGTCCAAAATGATCCACTACTTGACCTTTATGCCATTCATGATCAAACACTTGTCGACCCTATACAAGCCTCGACTATTGACACTTTCCTTCATGGGACACATAGACGATATTCCTCTAAAACAATTATCTTCCACTAGGGACATGCTTGCATATGATCAAGTTATAGTTAACATCATTGGACTCTATGACACTAAACATAATGATAGTTTTGACATTTCCTTGGAAGCACCAACAAAATCATCTAAACCTGACATGTCACATGATCAGGCCAAAGATATCAGTCAGGAATATGTCCAACATGAAAATGAAGCTAAGACACTTTATCAACTAGGGTCATCTATCTTTGTCAGAGCAGGCTTTCTTGCAGATGAAAATATTACAAGTGACAGTGTCCATAGACATCATGATGGGTTAGCATATTGCTTTCAAAACAATAAATACCCCATCGCAAATAGAATCTTTCAAAGCATGCAATATCAAGGCAAAGGACTAGGCATACACGAGCAAGGCATTCTTGAACCAATACAACTTTAGGAAAATTACAGACATCAAGGTCTTGGTTATTCCTCAGACAGCAAATCAAACGATGTCAGTGGTACCTCATCGATACTAGGGGCAACCTTGTCAGATACAAATGTCAAAATGGAATCCATGAGAAATCCTTGTCATAAGATTGCTGCCAACACCCTGTCCACCCACACTATAAACCATCATTCCATCATAAATAAACCTTCCCTTTGGAACCAATGAAAACAAAAGTCTTACAAGTCAAAAGATCAAAATCAAATTTCAAAGGCCATTGAATCAAACAAAAGGACAAGTGGACAAATGAAATTAAAATGGATTCCAAAGAAAGATGGATCAAACAAAGACACCAAGTCAAATACAAAAGTCAATCACAATGTGGAGCCACAAGACAAGAGGACTCCCACATATAACACATGTCCACCTCCTTCAAAATGGTCATCAATCAAGGCATATAAAAGTGTTGGTTCCAAACACCATCCCTCCAAAATCCGTCATCCACCATCCCAAGTTTGGAAAATAAAAATTCATTCATCCAAACATCCAAACAATCTTTCCACGTCTACCATCATTCGTCATAATCCTACATCTCGTCTAAAGTCCAAAAATCCCACGTCACAAATCTATCACATCTTGGCAGCAACTCTTTACCATAAGGACTCTCATGGCACTCTATTGTGATGTGCGTATTTTGATAAGGCCAACTCTAGTCTCAGAGAGGATCACAATAACATCAATCAGTTGTATACAAGTGCTATGATCATGACAAGACAACTCCTTCGACAAGGTCATTATTGGCATATCATGGCACCAGTCTCTACATCGGTATTGTTAGTGGATTCAAAATAGTCAGTGGTCATCTAAAGCATCTAGGCTATCCACAATATCAAAAACACAAAAAAAAAATTCAAAAAATCGTCACCCTGATGAAAACCTGGCAAACAAGCATCTTGGTGACACCAAAAAAATCAAAAAATCAAGAAAATACTAAAGAGAAAAATTTCATCCAATGGTTAAAACCTAGCAAACAGGCGCCCTGGATAAATACCATGATGAAAACCTGGCAAACAGGCATCATGTGTAAAATAAATCGTCTATGTGGACTCTAACACTTGGGGCAAGTCGTCTCATTTTCCCATGCCTTCCTCATGACATTTATGTCCATCTAAGCCCTATCATTTTCGCACATTTTTCCCACTTACCTCGGTCTTGACATAAAAATTGGCACACATAAATCATGCTTTGGGAAAACTCTTGACATGTCTATCCTTCGGTCATACACGATTCATGAAACATCAGGTTATTAACCGTCATAGCCGTATTGTCCTTATACAAATAGTCCTTGAAAATCATATGACAATTCCATTAGTCTCATGTCTCCCGTCTTTTACCAAGGCCACCCTCTCATCCTTTCATGTCTGTCACCTATCTTGGCTTTCCCTTGTCAAACGGTCTAAGGATAATCATCATCCCATCTAGTCCTAACCAAGTCATTCCAAATGCAATGAGTCTAATCCATACAAGCACATTATCCAAAATTTTACTTGACTTTGTTCCTGACCTGGCTGTAGACCTCCATACATTCGTCACATTATCGTCATTGTCCTCACGTTATTTCAGGATGCGTCCTTCCCACGTCAAACAATGTTGTCATCACCTGTCAATTGGTATTCAGCTTGACTAGGGGCACAATCATGTTTGTCCTTGGATTCTCATGTGTAGGAATCAGTCACATGCATTTTTCATAATCCTCTGAAACCATTCAAAAAGACCAAAAACATTGTAAAAAGTCCTAAAAAAAGACAAAAACATCATAAAATGTCTTGAAGAAAGACCTAAAAATCATAAAACGTCCTAAACAAAAAAAAAAAATCCAAATCAATGTCAAAATCCTAAAAATGGAGTCAAAGTCAGACATGTCAGTCAGTCCATTTCATTGTCGAACTACGTTGTCTCTGCGCATTTGCTACGTAGGCAAGGCCATCAGTCGATGAGTCCCCGAGATATTAGGTCAGTCCTTTTAGGTTTGTCCAAATAAAATCATGGCATTTGTCACAATCGTCACATCAGTCAATTAAGTCAGACGTCATCAAAATTGGACACAAGATAGTCATTTGAAACGTCAATATCAAAATTGGTCAAAACCAGATAGCACAGTCCAATCAATCATATAGTCAACATCAGTCAACTTGCCAAAACATATTAGTCAAAACAATGTCAGTCTTGTCACTCTTTGATCCTCTTCAAGATGTGTCCTTCTTAGAGTTAGACCTCGTCAAAATGTCCTTTTCCTTTTCAGGATGTGTCCTTCCTAACAATAGGCCTCGTCAAACTGTCAATACCGTCAAATTAGAAAAACTCTTAAACTATCAAAACTGTCAAACCGGCAAGAATTCAATCTTTGGCAAACAAACATTAGCAAACAAAATTAAATGGTTGTTAATCTTTCTGGTCTATCTTGTCTTATCTTTTGACTATCTTGGCTATTTTTTCTTATATTTTTACTGTCTTGTCTTTTTGGTCATGTTACTAGCTACCTCGAGGATGTTCCATGAAGGATTTAGAGGTGCGATGATGTATCCTGGCCTATTTTATTTTCTTTGACTATTGTCTGTGGATTGTCTTGATAAAAAGACTAGGGCAACTTTGCCCTTAGTATGAGTTAGGACATTCCTTGCCTGTGACTGTCTGTTTTTCAAGTGGATGACCTTGCACACCTTGGTCTACGTCATATCATGGTGTTTGTTGTCCATTTGTGTCATTTTTTACCGCCCAATGATGATTAAGAGCAATAAATATTAAAGTCCTATGGCAATGTTTTGAAGGATTTGGTCTAGGAACTAACATGCATATCTTTTTGTCTTGTCATCTTCTCTCACTCATCTCATATAGGCATTGCATCCATATCATCATCCATATCTTTTGCACTAACATTTCTTTGTCTCTTCATATTCTAGTCTTCTCATTAATTTCGAGAGCACACCCATGTTCTTGGAACACATGCCTCTCTCGAGGCATACCACTATCCTCCTCGTCATTCTTCCTCATCTTATTTTGCCTGGGCATTTTTGACTTATTTTCTTTGTCACAATGCGACATGCTACATTATGACAAAGAGGGGCAAAATGTAGACACCTAAAAATGACCTAGGCCTGCAAGCTTCATTTTTACCACTTTCGTCCTAGCATAATTAATACATTTAATTATGTCATTGGTCCACATTCGACTATTGATTAAATAATTAATAATTATTTGATTAATTTATGTCCTTTGATTCTTCATGATTATTAAATAAATAAATTCTATTTATTTATTAAATACGTCACTAATTCTCTAAGTCTCCCTATAATTAAATAAATTTCTAAATTTGTTTAATTACCCTTCGTCATATATTTCTTCCTGATTATTAAATAAATAAGTTTTATTTATTTATTTAATATGTCACTAACTATCATAATTAAATGAATTGATTAATTTATTTAATTAATTAATCTTATCTGCTAAATTAAATAATTATCTTTAATTATTTAATCGTCCAAATTAATATTCCTCTCATTTTAAATAAATAAAATTATTTAAAATGTCATCTCATTCTTAACTAACAGTTCATTTCGGTAAATAATCTGAAAAAGATTATTTATTGTCTCATAAAATCCATAATTTGAATTAACTCAATTCAAAATGGAAACTAATCTTCCAAAAATCAAGTAATCGGGCAGATCCTTGATTTTCCAAATCTGATCTTTAGTCCAACTCTTATCTTATTGATTTTTTGAATCTCGCAAATCAAGCAGTCTTTATCTTCTTTATTTTCTAATTAATTTCCTCATTTATTCTCCACTGTCGATCCGATTATCTGAGATATTATTTTGACCGTTCGATTAATGAACTTGCCCTAACCCTAATTAGGGATTCTCAGATTTAATCTAGATCTTTCATTTTAGGTTCTCGTCATGAATTAATCTCACCCGTCCATTCAAAATGACATTTTCTATAAAATGCCATTTTCCTCTCACTTTTCGATTACACACACACAAGTAGACATATTATAGGCGTATTATATATTCACTTGCACACTTGGGCTTCTCATTGCAATTATTATTTTTATTTGATCAAGTCTTAGCATGTTTAGGTATTGTCAATCATAGTCATTTAGGCATAGGCTTTAGACATTTTATGCAAATCCTTCAAAGCTTGTTGTAAGACTTAGACATTTGCAGATTGCTCGCACAACGAATCTGAGGGAAAAGTATCATCCAGCAAGCAAGAAGGTACTATGGAGGTAATCATGGAAATTTTGAGAAATAGGTATAACTGTTTTATCATTTAATTTCCTTTGTACTCAATAGGACTTTGGGTTTTTGTCTTTTATATTGATTTGATTGATCTAATCTAATCCAATATTTACCCATTGATACACCACTAATAGTTACGTGACTAAAGTTAGTCATTTATATGAAATTTTTAGTAGTTTATTTAGTCATATATTGTTGTTTGTGTACTAGTGTATTTTATACTTATATCCACATATATTGATGTATGGCTATAGGGTTATTTGGTTAATACAAATCATTTTTATCAATGGTGTCCATATTTGCATTATAAATCCATGGTTCAATATATATGAGTTGCATGTATTCAAGTGTATACTTTACAACTTACATGTATGCTTTACAACTTACATGTATACTTTGTGACTTACGTGTATTCCAATGTATACTTTGCGACTTACTTGTTTTCATGCGTATACCTTGTATTTATGCATATACTTTGTATTAATGTGTATATTAGATGTATTCATGTGTATACTTCAAGGCTTACATGTATTTAAGTACTTGTGCTTCACTTATTCACGTGTATATTTATTAATTGGTTAGCCTTAGCATTGCTCATTGTTGTCTTTCATGGTTTTTCTTAAATATTTATTGATTGATGTTAAACAACTTTATTATTCGATGCTAAACAAATTCAATATTTCCAAAAATGATTCAGCAATGATTTATCATTTCTTATGTGCTAATTCAATATGGAATCCAAAGAAGAATTTAAAATGAATAAAGCTAGAAGGAGAGGGAAGATAGATATTTCTAGTGTAACCTAATGTACCTTCTCTATACAAACCTTTAATGGCTCTTGTATGATTTTCTATTCTATTTTCTACTTTTCATATCCCATTTTCATAGGTGGATCATTACTTCTCACAATTTTTTTCCTTCTCCTATTCTAGGTCCTCACATCCACTTGTGGTATTCTAAAATAAGCTCTAGTTTGTGGTGGGCACCTACTAAGATTCAAAAGAGTCATTAGTTTTCCCCTTAGTTATCTTGGGTTATTTTATTATTTATTGGCTAGTTACAATGTATTTGATAGTTAATTTTGTGGAGATGGAAACTCCCATTCTTTGCAGTAGGACATTTTAGGTAGATTCATCTTCAATAAGAACTATTGTTAATTGTTTTTTTTGTTTTCTTTGAAATACTCATTGGAGTGGGGTCATGATACTTTTAAATGAAATATATGGTTGAGTAGATGCATAGGTTGTGAATTGTTCTAGCACCAAATCTACCTATGTAATTAGCTACTTGGTTTGGAAACTTGGAGGTTTTGATTTTCACTCCTTTTTCATCACCAAATGATATTATTGTTATTTCTTTTACTTGGATTTGAGGATTTTTTGGAGTGAAGGAAGAGGTAGGATTGAAATTTTCCTTCTCATATATGTCATCCCATTTATTACCCAAGGAAAAGTGACTTGGTTTGTCCACCATGTGTCCAACTTCTTGCCCTTGCTAGACTTGAGGATGATCATACAAGATTTTAAAAGTCATGTAGCCTTCTCATTTGTGATTAGAGCCATAATAGGAATAAGAAAGTTACCTAAATAATAATAATCAATTCAATGTAAGTATGAGATCCACATAGTAATTGGATGTTCAAAAATGAAAAGGTTTAGGCTTTCCTCAACTATTTTGACACCTAGGTGTTTTACCTCTTTCATGCAATCATATTCTTTGGGTGTGGAAAACTTAGACTTGTCAACTATCGTGTGAATCTTTCTCTTTTCCTTTGTTTTACATGCCATCATAAGGGATCGAGCCAGTTGGACATAGCTCAAAGTGATTGGACATGTTTCAATGCAAAAGAGAACCATGTCTAACATAACGTACCCATCTGGATGTGTTGGGACAATTTTTTTGGTCATACGAGTTGCAAAACAAAAGTTGCACCACTTTGCAACTTTACACTACTTGCATTTGACAACTTTTTCCTCAACTAAAAAGTCATCACCATGGAAAAAAACCTCTGAGATAGAAAAAACCAAGAGAAGTTATTGTAAAGAGTGTCAACACAATCTTATAGCCTCACACGGAGAGTTTATAAATGTCATGATTTCTGAGTTATAGTCTTTCAAAGATTGCAGTCATTTTGCACTTTGGACTCTTAAGGGATGAAGCTAGTTGAATGTAGCTCAGAGTGATTGAGTATGTTTGGATGCAAAAAAGGAACATTCCTAGCATAAATGTACCTATATGGATGTGTTAGAATAGTTTGTTTGGTCATATGAGTTGCAGAACGAAAGTTGCACCCTTTTGCAACTTTACACTGCTTGCATTTGACAACTTTTTCCTCAATTGAAAAGTTGTCACCATGGGAAAATGCCTTCGAGATAGCAAAAACTGAGAGAGGTTTTTGTAGAGAGTCGCAATGCAAACTCATAGCCTTAGACATAGAGTTTGTAAACATCATGGTTTCTGAGTTATAGTCTATCAAAGATTGCAACCATTTAGCACTTTGGACTCTTAAGGGATCAAGTCGGTTGAACATAGCTTGGAATGATTGAGTGTGTTTGGGTGTGAAATAGGACCATTCCTAGTGTAAACATACCCATCTAGATGTGTTATAATAATCCATTTGGTTGTATAAGTTGGAAAATAAAAGTTGCACCACTTTGCAACTTTGCACTGCTTGCATTTGACAATTTTTTCTTCAACTAAAAAGTCATCACCATAGGAAAAAAATTTGAGATAGCAAAACTTGAGAGAGGTTATTATATAGGGGCCCAAAGGGATCCCATTTCCTTATACTAAGAGTTTTTAAGCATCACGATTTATGAGTTATAGCCCGTCAAAGATTGCAACCATTTTGTGCTTTAGACTCTTAAGGGATTTATTTGATTGAATGTAGTTCAAAGTGATTAGACATGTTTGGATGTGAAAGAGGAGCATGTATAGCATAAATTTACCCATCTGGATGTGTTGGAACAATCCGTTTGGTCATCGAGTTGTAAAATGAAAGTTGCACCACTTTGCAACTTTACATTACTTGCATTTGATAACTTTTTCTTCAACTGAAAAGTCATCACCATGGGAAAACACCTCTAAAATAGAAAAAATCAAGAGAGGTTATTATAGAGGGGCCCAACATGATCTTGTAGCCTCAAACAAAGAGTTTTTAAGAATCACAATTTTTGAGTTATAGCTCGTCAAAGATTGAAGTCATTTTGCACTTTGGACTCTTAAGGGATTGAGCAGGTTGAACGTAGCTTGAAGTGATAGGTTATGTTTGGGTGCAAAAGAGGACCATTCCTAGTGTAAACGTACCCATCTAGACATTTTGGAACAATCTATTTGGTCATACAAGTTGCAAAACGAAAGTTGCATGACTTTGCAACTTTACACTACTTACATTTGAAAACTTTTTCCTCAACTAAAAAGTCATCACGATGGGAAAATGCCTCTGAAATAGAAAAAAACAAGAGAGGTTATTATAGAGGGACCCAACATGATTCCATAGCCTTAAACGAAGAGTTTGTAAGTGTCACAATTTATGATTTATAGTCCATCAAATATTGCAACCATTTTGTAATCTAGACTCTTAAGGGATCAAACTAGTTGAACATAGCTCAGAGTGATTGAGGGTGTTTGGGTGAAAAATGTTAGGATTTAGGTGTCATCAACCTTGTAAATCCTTTATTTTATTATTCTCCTAAAGTTTTTTGTACATTTACCCATAAGAGGTGAAACTGTTTGACCAACAGTGGTGAAAGAGACTATGTAAATGCAGTGTTACCGTTACCGTTTATCCTTATGGAAAAGGACAAATTAGCTAGGCGTCCCACCTTGGAATCTTCTAAAATAAGGTTGTGGGTCAAAATAGGGTGTTGTAAGAGCATCTATGACATGCATGCAAGTTGTCATAAGATGCTATGACAATATGACAGATTCCCTATGACAGAATATGCTATTTTTAGACCCCAGGCGCCCATGCATAAAAGATGCCTTATGACAGCTGTAAGAGCATCTGTAAGAGGCTATTTTTGGTATTTTTGACCATTTCAAGGAGGAAGGCGTGGGTTTTTCTAGGTGGTATTGCTGCCTATTGTTTGGTGAAACCATGGTGGTTTTCATCCTCACAAATCTCTATAAATTGGGGCCTTGAGCTAGTGTTATAAGAATTCAGTTTTACAGGGTAACAGGGTGCTGCTGGATTTATAGGGAATGATAAGAGAAGTCTATTGCTACATGTAATATTGAAGATTATCAATAATATACTTGCCTCTCTTTTGGTGGTGGAGTTTTTTCCCTTCGGGGTTTCTCCACGAAAATCTGTTGTTGCATGTGTTATATTGTTCTATCTCTCTCTCTCATTCTTTCTTCACACTAAGGCTAAGGTTAATCTTCATATTTCAGATTTGCATTCACACATTTAAGTTCATATTGCAAGCTTTCTTCACCTTGTTTTTCAACAAAAAATAGGACCATGCATAGTGTAAATGTACCCATCTATATGTGTTAGAACAATTTGTTTGGTCATACAAATTTCAAAACAAAAGTTGCACCACTTTGCAATTTTACACTGCTTGCATTTGACAAATTTTTCCTCAATCGAAAAGTCATCACCATAAGAAAACACTTCCGAGATAGAAAAATTGAGAGAGGTTATTGTAGAGGTTCCCAATGCAATCTCATAGCCTCGGATAGAGAGTTTTTAAGCATCATGATTTCTAAGTTATAGCCCATCAAATATTGCAGCCATTTTGCACTTTGGACTCTTAAGACATCAAACTAGTTGAACATTGCTAGAAGTGATTGGGCATATTTGGATGTGAAAGAGGACCATACCTAGTATAAACATACCTATCTAAACATGTTGAAACATTCTATTTGGTTGTACGAATTGCTAAACGAAAGTTGCACCACTTTGTAACTTTGCATTGCTTGCATTTGATAACTTTTTCCTCAACTGAAGTCATCACCACGAGAAAACACCTCTGAAATAGCAAAAACTAAAAGAGGTTATTATAGAGGGTCTCAACATGATCTTGTAGACTCAAATGGAAAGTTTTCAAGCATCATTTTTTTTTAGTTATAGCCTGTCAAAGAGTGCAACCATTTTTCACTTTGGATTCTTAAGGGATTGAGTTGGTTGAATTGTAGCTTGAAGTGATTGGGAATGAAGGGCTACAAAATCATAACCTATAGGGTGCCTAAGGATGCTTGATATCACATGCGAATGTACATCAACCTTGAAAAAACACCTTTGAACTTGAATATCAAAGAGCAACATCTTCTTTGAAGTCATGAGATTGTTGCCCCTTTTATGACTGTGAATATCACATGGCTTGTCATGAGATTGTTGCCCCTTTTATGATTGTGATCATGTATAACTCGTAAAAATTAATTGAAGTCAAAGGTACTAATAATACTTATGAGGATGAACAATACGATATATGTTAGCTCTATGGATCACTCAAGGGTCTATTTAGTAAGGAGAAGTCAAAGGTAATCTTACATAGAAATGTATGGTTAGTAGGATTTCTCCTAGTCAATCAACATGTCACCATAGCTTCACAAGCTTTCCTTAGATCTACTTAACTCAACATATCCATATGTCACTAAGCCCAAGGTTGGATCTCAATAGGATATATCAATAGGCAACCATAAAAATAGGAATCTATCATACTTGTATTTATGCATATAATCCAAGGGTGGGTACCTTGTATCACAAGCTCAAGCATACAAAAATGATATATTGGGTGTTTTCAAACAAGAATCGCATACATAATTCATTAACAAATAATTTCTCAAAAAAGAATCACATACAAAATTCATTAACAAGGATTGAAAGCAATCAAAACTAAGCTCAATATGACCATAAGAAACATTAATAATCTCATGAAATAATACAATGACACACCTAATAATATTACCAATGTTCTATGAATGAAAAAACTCAAAAAATACTTACCAGACCACAACCTCAACTATCACAATTGAATGAAATATGAACCCCTACACCTCAATCAACATAATCTAATGTACCTATTGCACCTTTTGTTTGATATAATAACATGAAATCATACAAAATGAGGCATGAATCACCAATGAGATCATGATATGATTAGACACAAACAAATAAGAATGAATACATAAGAAATCACATTTTTAAAGATAACAAAGTATGAAAAAAATCATACAATATTTCCTATCTATAATGTTTGCGTCTCTCCACTTAGTCAACACAATAGAATGGAAAAATAAGTAAATATTAGAATAAAGACTTCAAGTTAAAGAAAATAAGAAGTACAACATTGAAATAAGTAAAATGTACATGTGAAAGGCACATAGCTTGGTCAACGCTAAAAGAAATTTGATACATCACCATGAAATTGGAAAGGTAGTAGGTTGTTTGAAAAAATGGGTCCAAGAAATGGGGTCTCACAGTGATGTACATCACTATGAGACCCCATTTTTTCAAACAACCCACTACCTTGCCAATTTCACCAAATTGGCAAGTTAGTGGGTACATCACCATGAGACCCCATTTCTTGGACCCATTTTTTCAAACAACCCACTACATTGTCAATTTTGTTGAATTGGCAAGTTAGTGGGTGAAATTGGCAAGGTAGTGGGCTGTTTGAAAAAATGGGTCCAAGAAATGGGGTCTCACGATCACGTGAGACCCCATTTCTTGGACCCATTTTTTCAAACAGCCCACTACCTTGCCAATTTCACCGGAATGGAAAGCTAGTTAGCCCACTAGAAATGAAAGGTCTAACCATCAACTAATCTTGATGTGCATACTCTAAATTTTAATATGAATTTATGTGCACACTTACAAATTAATAAAAACCAATGTGCATACCTAAAAATTAATCCAACAAACCATCCATGTTTTCTCTACTCTTTATTGTGTCAAGTATTGCCTCATGGTCATACTCACACACCTTCCAAAAGATCTTCTTCAAAGGTCTACCCCCATATTTGATTAAATGAACATTGGATGCCATGAAAAGGTTCAAGTAATGAAGAATCTTTTGATGTGTGTCAAAGTCCTGAAATAGCCAAACATTAACACTCTTATGTAGGTACCTTCTAAGCCACGTTCCAGTAACAACCACAGAGTTTGGAGGGTATTCTATGTTTTCTCCATCTATAATTGGGGCCTCTAATTTCTTTTTGACCTCAACACAACAACGCAAGTAATAATTTGTTCTCTCTTTGTTGTCTCCATATGCAATAACTGCATAAACATGCCTTACATTGATATGTGCAACAAATTAGATGAAATTGTTCAACATTACAAATATACTACAAAGTAAGATAACAATAGAAATTTCAAAAACTATGCAAGTAGATATATTATCTGGTTGAACTAAATCTAATATGTGGTCAAAGTCAACCAATGATTCCATCTGTGTCGATTCTAATGTTGTTGGAGGCTGTTATGTGTGAAGTGGGCTAAGATAACTTAACCACCATTCGTCAACCCACTCCTTTAACTTGCACTCATTATAGGCTTTAATTGTACGTAAAGAACAAAAGCATGTAATCTTTCACGTATGGATACTCCATGAACCTGCATTTGAGTTAAAGAAAGAGTGTATCTCACATGATCCTGTCAATGTACAAAAATCCTCATATGGTGCAATGTTAGTATCATCGATCAAACAAAAAAATATATGAACTAAAGACTTACCTTCATTACTTGGACCCATCAAAGCATTACACCACTCAACAATTGATTTTTCATCTATCAACTTTCCGTTGTCTTTATAATTTAACTCTTCTCGTGCTAATGCTCTTTTGACACATGCTTCTGCACCATCATGCTCCCCCTTTCCATGCTCGACCTCATAAAAGTTCCACATATGCTGAAAACCTGTAATAACATACATCCTGCTCAACCAATAGAACATTCATGAGTTTTTGAACTGTGTTGCATAGTTATCTAACCATATTGTATGTTGATTGTATGTTATGCCCCTCCTAGCCAAATCATTGTAGAACAATTGAAAGCAACCTTGCACGAACTCTGGAGTTCATGTTTGTGATCATCACTAATGTAAAAGTGATACTCCCTCAATACCTTCCTATTATCCTCTATATTATCAGTTGCATGAATGAATGCTATATGCACAAATATAGAAACCTATGTGGAATTGTAATATATTGTGACTGCACCTCACGCTGTGGCTATAGAGTGTAGTTCTCTACAAATTCAACCATTGAAACTATGCTACCAACTGGAAATATGTCCTTGCATAACTTGAATTGCAAGTCCAATCATCGAGCTCTATGGATATGCTTTGCATACTCATATACTAAATTGTCACAAAATGTAGACATAAATTAATACTCTGGAATCTTTTGAATAACCAAATCACACATTTTTGTTTTATTACCATCTTTTGTATTGTATTCCATTTTTTTATACTTGTCAAACTCTACTAGTTGCTTTCCAACTGCATGTGTGCTTTCCACATGTTCACATATTGGCATACATTGCAAGCCATAACAATGTTAACATGTGTCATCCAAGCAAGGTTTCCTGTAGAATATTTGGTCTTCCTCTCTTTCACATAAAATTTATGATAAAAAGTCTTGTGAAGATGTTGGTGGGGCATGTATGCAACAATCCTACAAAACATTGTTAGTATGCAAATCTAAACATATGGAATGATAAACATCATAATAGTTAGAAAATTCAATATGTAATCTACAACAAGTACTGCATGTGTGATTTATCTTGACATAAAAAGGTTTAAGAATTTCAAAATATCATTGAAAAATTCAAATTTGAGGATAATCCTCTAAAAATTTATGAAAAAACTATGTTTGAGTCATATCCAAAAAATGCTTTGGATGTGGATCATGGTTTCAACTACTGATTCTCCTTCTTACCACATCCCTTTGATTTGAAAATGGTCTTTTGTTATTCTTCCAATAGTCTTCAATTAGTGATTTCAATGCTTCAACAACTGGTTTATCTTTTTGTGGGAGTCTCCTTGAGAATTCCTATAATTCAATGGAATTGGTGTCCTCAATTTTTTGGCACCTTTGAATAGCTCTTGATAAAGTTTTTCTATTAATTATCAATTGTCGATTTGTCTTTCTAATGAGGCAAGATTTCCTTGTTTGATTACTAACTAAAGTTGATGTAATGACATGTCAAGTGAAATTACTACCTTTTGAGCGTGAGGCCTTACCCACACTCTCATAAGCATCAATTAGATTCTTCACAATAGTATTTTCACTTGAAGCATTTGATGTTCTCAACCTGAGAATCTTCATAATGGACCTATACTTTATACCTCGCACCATTTCAACAAATAGTTGATATCTTGCAGTCTCATTTAACTTTTCAAAGAACAATCTCCAGATCTTATCAACATATCTTCTAAAAGTGCATTGTGGAATCTTACCTTCAATTGGCTACAAAATATTCTCATCAATATTAATCAAAAACTTTGGATTTCTATGCAAAATTCTAGGTGGTGTTCTCATAAGTACATTCATCTCAACATTAGGAATTTCATCAATATTTAAGTGAGATGGGCTAGATCACGTACCTTCGATTGAGGATGGAATAGATGACATACATTGAGGTTGAGATGGGAATGATGGCGTACCTCCTTCCTCAAATGCGAGGAGTAATGTACTTTCAACTTGAGATGTGGTAGATGGTGTCCCTCCATATTCACTTGCGGTAGAGGCTGTGTCTCCAACTACGACATTCAAATTTGTCTTAGCACGATGCTTTCACATTTGTTCCCTTTATGCCACTAATTCCTTTTCTCTTTTTGATTGTTGAGGTTCCTCTTCAATTGGCATGTCTTCATCAATCCTATCCAATTTCTTCTTCTCATGTTGTTCCCTCGTCCATGCTGCTTTCTTTGCTTTCTTAGTTTTGGACTCTTCCTATGTTGGTTTAATCCTTGTTCATTTCCTCAGCATGATGGATAATTTTATCTATAGCATAATAAAGAGACAAATATTAGTTCCCAAAAAAAGAATCCATACAAAGAAATGAAATATATGCCATTCAACCTTTCATACAAAATACTTACAATCATCCTGTAAAAGAGTATTTCTAGCATAGACAAAGATGACATGAATTTTTGGATGGAATTCCATAAGCCAAAGTGGTCTAGTGGAATTCCATGATTGCAAGATAGGCTTCAAAATGGAAGCATTGAAAAGGCATGAAAATTGTTTGACAAAAATGTTTTGGTAGACATTTATGCAAAATGTGGTACAATAGACAAGCTAGTGAGATCACTAGCTTTTCAATACAATAGGATTGACAAGGTAGTGGGTTGTTTGAAAAAATTCCTCATAAAAATGGGGTCCCATGGTTCTATTAGGAATTTTTTCAAACAACCCACTAATATATCATCATGAGACCCCATTTCTATGAGGAATTTTTTCAAACAACCCACTACCTTGTCAATCCTATCACATTGACAAGCTAGTGAGCTCATTAGCTTGTCAAAGGTCACATGAATTTTTGGATGGAATTCCTTAAAGAAATGTGGTCTCGGGGCATGCCATGATTGCAAGATAGGCACAAAATGGAATCATGGACAAGGCATGTGAATTGTTTGACAAAAATGTTTTGGTAGACATGTATGCAAAAGGTGGTACCATACACAAGCTAGTGAGCTCACTAGATTTTCAATGCAGTAGGATTGACAAGGTAGTGGGTTGTTTGAAAAAATTTCTTATAGAAATGGGGTCTCACATCACCATGATACCCCATTTCAAACAGCCTGCTACCTTGTCAATCCTATCACATTGAAAATCTAGTGAGCTCACTATCTTGTCAAAGGTCACATGAATTTTTTGGATGGAATGTCTTAAAGAAATGTGGTCTCATTGCATTCCATGATTGCAAGATATGCACAAAATGGAAGCCTGGATAAGACATGTGAATTTTTTGACAACTTTTTTTTGGTAGACATGTATGCAAAATGTTGTACCATAGACAAGCTAGTGAGCTCACTAGCTTGTCAATGTGGTAGGATTGACAAGCTAGTGGGTTGTTTGAAAAAATGCCTCATAGAAATGGGGTCTCACGGTGATGCATGAACTCACTAGCTTGTCCATGTGGTATGATTGACAAGGTAGTGGGTTGTTTGAAAAAATGCCTCATGGTGATGTACCCATGACACCCCATTTCTATGAGGCATTTTTTCAAACAACCCACTACCTTGTCAATCCTACTACATAGACAAGCTAGTGAGCTCACTATCTTGTCATAGGTCACATGAATTTTTGGATGGAATTCCTTAAAGAAATGTGGTCTCATGGCATGCCATGATTGCAAGATAGGTCCAAAATGGAAGCATGGACAAGGCATGTGAATTGTTTGACAAAAATGTTTTTGTAGACATGTATGCAAAATGTGGTACCATAGGTACGAAATGGAAGCATTGAAAAGGTAGTGGGATATTTGGAAGAATGCCTCATAGAAATAATGTCTCATGGTGATGTCCAAGGAATAATAAGTTTATAGGAAAGTGCTACATCCCATGTACAACATAGAAAGGATATTTGACCACCCTATAGAGGAAGTGGATTGGTCAAATCCAAAGGATTATTATATTGATAGTAGATCTATAAAAATGGTGGTTGGATCAATAAGATGGTTAGAAGAACCATACCCAATGTTGGAGCTACATCATAATGATTGAGAACAAAAGAAACAAACCATAGAATCTTCAAAAAAAAAAATTGTACTTGAGAGAATGAAAAGGGATGAGAACACAAAGGAAGAACTTAAAAATCAAGTAGGGAAATTAACATCACCTAGTTGGCCCTATTGACTTAATCGTTCCTTTCCCCATGTTGCTAACTTAACCTTGAATAAAGAGTCTTGAAACAGTGGAGAGAAGGGTTGCAATCCCTTGTAGGTAGAGTAATCAAGGAAACATTAAAAATATATCACAACATTGGTGATGAGGTATGTTTAGAAATAGAGATGAAAACCAAAATAGATTCAAAGATTATTAATGTGGGAGGAGTATATTCCAATTTTGTAGACATGTATGGAAAATTTGGTAGCATAGACAAGGCAGTTAGCTATTTGAAAAAATGCACATCACCATGAGACCACATTTATTTGAGGCATTTCTTCAAGCAACTAATTTCCTTGTTTATGTTGTTTGATAAAATGTTTTGGTAGACATGTATGGAAAATTTGGTAGCATAGACAAGGCAATTAGTTGCTTGGTAGCACTATTTGACAAAATGCTTCAATGAGATATGTCCTCTTGGACTAGAATGATTGCAGGATATGTGCAAAATGGATTTGTTGAAAAGGCTTTAGAAAATTTCAATCATATGCAATTTCTAGGTGTAAAACAAAATTCCGCTACATTTTCCAACATCCCCCATGCCTATACCAAAATGAAAACTTTGGAAAGGGGTATGCATATCCATAGAAAAGGATTGATAATGATGTATTATATTACATACTTATAACTACTCTCATATATATGTGTATACAAAATGTGGAAGCATACACAAGGTAGGTCAATTGTTCAACATAATTCCTCAAAGAGATGTGGTTTAAAAATGTAATTGGCAAGTGTAAAGAATTATGCAGTTTAAAATGCGCCAAGAGGGGCTAAGGTTATAATGACAAACAAACAATGATGAACATGGAATATGAAAAACAACAAAATCAAAGCAAGCCAAAATAGAATTAAGGAAAATATAAAGAAAATGTGTAAAGACTTCACATACCTAAAAAACAAAGATTTGAATGGAGGAGTTCTACCCAATTATGTAGCCTTTTCTTCTTCTTGCATCAAACTCCTCAACAATTTGAGTTTTTCAAAAGTTTGTTTCCTTTTCAATGTTCAATTGTATATCACTCTTCAATAGAATTGAGACTCAAATTGATATATATCAAATTTGACATGAAAACTTTGTTATTTCATGCAAAGGTGGTGGAAAGTTCATAAAAAGGTGGTAGAATGTGAAAAATTTGCATGCACACTTCACAAAAGCATCAAGAATCTTCTTTTTGTCAAAACATGCACAACTAGGAGAATATACAGAATGTGGGCCTAGAGATCATAGGTATATTTAATCTTTTACCATTTTTAGAGCAAGACAAAATGTGCTTGTGTTATAATGCAAGCACATTTGGTCTTGCTATACAAATGACTACATCTCAACTTATTCAAAACATGCTCACATTATGAAAATGTTGATTTTCTATAGGTTTATTTTCTCTCTCTCTATCCTTAGCTATCCATCCCCCCTTAGCCATCTAGGTCTCTCACTTATCACTAAACCCTCAACCTTGGACACTATGCCTTAAACCCTAATCCCTCAACCCTATTCTACAAAATGCTTGATCGCCTACCCTTAAATACTAAACCCTAATCACTCCCTCTATCTCTCTCCCACTCCCTCTCCCTCTCTCTCAGGTCTCTCCCTACCACCCCCTCTCCCTCTCTCTCAAATTCTCTCCCTCCTACCCCCTTTCAATCTCTCAAGTCTCTCTCTCTCTCTCTCACTCCCTCTATCTCTCTCCCACTCCCTCTCTCTCCCTCCCTCTCTCTCTCTCCCACTATCTCTCTCTCCTCTCTCTGAGGTCTCCCTCCCACCTCTCTCTCTCTCTCACCTAGTCCTCTCCCTCCTACCCCCTCTCCTTCTCTTAGGTCTCTCTCTCATTCCCTCTATCTCTCTCCAATCCTTATATCTCCCACTTCCTCTCCTTCCCACCCCCTCTCCCTCTCTCAAGTCTCTCTCTCACTCCCTCTATCTCTCTCCCATCCCTCTATCTCCCACCCTCCTCTCTCCCACTCCCTCTCGCTACCTACATAACTAGGAAATTGTCTCTCTTTCTCCCTCTCTTTGTTTGTTTATCTATTGTATCTACCCTAATCCCTTCTCTCTATCTATCTATCTCACTTCTCCCTCCATCTTTCCCTCTCTCTACCCTAATCTCTCAACCCTCAACCCCTATACCCTCTACCCTATACATTGGACCCTCAACCCTTATCCCTCAAACCTATACCCTCAACCCTTAAACCCTTTACCCTTAACCCAATACCCTCTACCCTCAACCCTATACCTTCTTACCTTAAACCCTTAAACCTTTAAACTCTCAACCCTCAACCCTAAACCCTCTACCCTCAACCCTCAACCCTTAAAACCTAAACCCTCTACCCTCTACCCTCTACCCTCTACCCTCTACCCTCAACCCTAAACTCTCAACCCTAGACCCTCTACCCTTAAACCCTCAAACCATTAAACTATCTACCCTCAACCCTCTACCATTAAAACCTAAACCCTTAAACCCTCTACCCTCTAACCTAAACCCAAAATCCTCTACCCTCAACCCTAATCCCTCAACCCTATACCCACAACCCTCAACCCTTAAACTCCCAACCCTATATGTCATCAACCCTATACCCTCAATTCTCAATAATCTACCCTATACATTGGATCCTCAACCTTCATCTCTCTATGTCCTTCCCTCCTCTTCTCTCCTCTCTCACTTTACTCCCCTCATACTGCTCCTCCCTCCATCCTCCCTCTCACCCACAATTCCTCAAGCTATACCCTCAGCCTCAGTCTCTGACCCTCAGCTATCCAGCCCGCAATCCCTCAACCCTCAATCTTAAACCTAACCCCTCAGCCACCAAAGCCCTTAGGCCCTCCTACCCCTTAAACCCTCCCCTCACCTCACTGTCATTAAACCCTAAACCCTCAATTCTCAACCCATCTACACCTATATAGGTGGATCCTCCAACCCATATGCCTAAAACCTATATACTCAACCCTATACACTCAGCCTGTCCTAAACCTCATCTTCCAATATGAAACCTGCCTCTCAGCCCCTCCTACCTTGCTTACCCTATACATTTGGAACCCTCAGCCCCTACTTGGGTCCTCCAGCCCCTATCCTCTCCTCTCTCTATCTGACTTTCACCTCTCTCCCCTCCTAAACCCTTTAAAATCTCTATACCCCAACTCTGTTTTATATTCTCAGCCCTCAACCTTCAACCCCTCTGCCCAATACCCTAAGCCCTCAGCCCCTAATCCCTCAAACTGACCCTCAGCCTTAAACCCCTAAACCCTCAACACTCAACCCTCTACCGCCAAGCCCCTAAACCCCTAAACCCAATCCCTCAGGCCTGGCCCACTCACCCTAAACCCCAGCCCACCCAATCCCTGAGCCCTTGCTCCTGTTTTAATCCCTCATTATATTGTAAACCCTAAACCCTCAGCTCTTAATCTCCCTCAACCCTAATCATCAAGCCTCGGCCGGTAAACCCTCAGCCTTGCTGCACCCTCTACCCTATGTGGACCCTCCCAGCCTAATCTCTCAACCCTATGCCCTCAACCCTCTACCCTCAACCTTAAACCATCAACCCTCAACCCTTAAACCCTCTACCCTCTACCCTCAACCCTAATCCCTCAGCCCTATACTCTCAACCCTTAAACCCTTAAAATATCTACTCTAATCCCTCAACCCTCAACCCTTAATCCCTTAACCCTAATCCCTCAACTCTTAAACCCTATACCCTCTACCCTATACATTAAACATTCAAACCTCATTTCTCAACCCTCAACCCTTAATCCTCCAACCCTCAACCCTTAAACTGTAAACCCTCAACCCCTATACCCCCTACCCTATACATTAGACCCTCAACCCTAATCCCCCAACCATTACCCTCAAACCTATACCCTAAACCCTCTACCCTCAACCCTCAACCCTAAACCATTAAACCCTCTACCCTCAGCCCTAATCTCTCAACCCTATACCCTCAACCCAATACCCTAAACCCTCAACCTTATAGGTCCTCAACCCTATACCCTCAATTCTCAACCCTCTACCCTATACATTGGATCCTCAAACCTCATTTCTCTTTCCTTCCCTCCTCTTCTCTCCTTCTCTCTATCTCACTTCTCCCTCCATCTCTCCCTCCCTCCATCCCTCCCTCTCTAACCTAATCCCTCAACCTTATACCCTCAACCCTTAAACACTCAACCCTAAACCCTTAAACCCTATACCCTATATATCCTCAACCCAATACCCTAAACCCTCAACCATTAAACCCTAAACCCTAAACCCTTAATCTCTCAAACCTCAATCCCTAAACCCTCAACTATCAACCCTTAATCCCTCAACCATAATCCCTCAACCCTCAACCCTTAAACCCTCAACCCTTAAACCCTCAACCCTCTACCCTCTACAATATACATTAAACCTGAAAATTGATCGTTGTTGTATTAATGCTTCTCCATTTTTTAAAGAATTTGTGGGATGAGAAATGTTTCCATTTGTAGGTATCATGTTGGGGTCTTGTTGTTGTTGCATGTTTTGAATATTTTGTTTAGATTATGATTTTGATTGATTTGGATTTAGCATGATCACTTTTCATCTATTATTTTTTAAAATTTAGCAACATTCTAACACCTTATTTGTCACTATAAGCTTATGGAGGGATCAATATCTAGATTTGATAGCTTTCCAAATTATTTTTTCTCTCATCACCTCTACATTCTTCAAAACCCTAGTTGCATGCTAGGTCTTTTGTATTTTTATTTACATCACATTCCAAACTCTCAAGCATCAAATTCCAAATTTTTAAATTTTAGATTACTTCTCATTTAGGGTAGTCATTGCATTCATCACATGTTGTCTACTACTATTTCTATCAAACCATTGACTTAGTATATAGGGATGTCACAACAAAGAAGATCCTTGCTTGAAAAGCTCCCCAAAGGTGTTTTTCAACACCATCATTTTTATTTCAAGTCTAGACATCTAGAAGCATCTTTGTTATAGGTACAAAAATTTCATATGTTTTCAGATTAGTTATGTGTGCTAGAGTTTAGTTCCAAAGTTTGGGTTAGATCTGTAGTTTGCATAGGACCTGTAGTGACAAAAAAATAAAATTGAAAGCATTCATTTGATTACTCTTGATTTTCAACATCTCAAAAAAAATTTATAGTCATCAATCACAATATATATACATTAGTGTTCCATCAAGTACATTGTCTTATTTATTTAACTTTTATACATATACTCCTATGTATAACTCTAGGTAGTTATTGTCCCAACTCATATATATAGACTGATTATCTATTCACATTCTTATTTATTTATTAACCCCTATATATTTTAATAGTATATTTTTTTCTAATATAGTTTTAGTGAACCTGACTATTCTTACACCCCCTTAGAGCCTCCCTTTAGGGTTTGCATTTTTATTTTGAGTGCTATTTTTTCATATATGATTTTGATTATATTTTTGAAATTGATAAATTTCTCCTTAGGGTTTGTTTATGCCAAGATCTAATCCAAACCCTAATTTAACTTTGAGAAAAATTACTCCATTAAACCCCTACATATTGCTTCAATTTCTCATGATTAGGAGATCTCCATGGATTTCATGAATGATTTTCACCATATTATGCTTTTGATCATGATACGCATGTTGAAAAGTAAGATATTTGAACACATATTGCAGAAGCAATCTTGTTACATCTCCTTCATAGCTGGTTGAAAAATTGCGCAATTTATTGATTGGTGCTCCATTTGGAATAGATATTCTTCATGGGATTGTTATTAAGATGGCCTCTTCTAGTGCATCTTCCTCCTTACCCTCTAAAACCTCCCACCTCCAAGGATCTACATGTTTCATCTTCTTGTGCTATGTCTATCCCTTTCCACATTCATAATTTTGTTCCCTTCTTTTGTTGTACTAGCACTCCACCCTTTTCTTCCCCTTCCCACATTCCTAGTTTCTACATCTCTTCCCATTGTATTAGTGCTCCACCTTTTTCTTTTCCTTCGATTGTTACCTCTTGTTTCTCATCCAAATTATAAAATGGAATAGTTTTCTTCCAATTGAAGAGTGTTAACTCCATTGAAGAAAACTTAGTTTAACTATCAAGAGTTAAAAATGGAGATGATATATTAAAGAGGTCTCCAAGAGTAAGAGGATAACACAAATCATGCAAATTCACAAGCTACATGGTGAATGAAAAATACAAGTTTATTGGATCCTTTCTATAGGAGAATGTGGTTGGTACTTATTACAAAAAATTCATTCATTAATTTGAAAGATTAATATTAATACACCTCTAACTATTTTATTGACAACTTAGTTAAGACTCAAAGGAGGACATATAAACATTAATATAATGTTAAAATACATTATGTGCCCATTTGAAGGATAGGGATAAATATAATGATTCACATCTTCAAAATTTGGTGATGTCTATTCTTGGTGCAAAAGTGTGAAAGGTTGGAGGTAGGTATAGAGAGAGTGGTAGTGAGTGAGGAAGGAAGAGGTAGGTAGAGAGAGGGAGAGAGGATATAGAGTAATCCTCCAATCCTCATGAGACACAGATCCCTCAATTTGACATCTCTGCATCTTTGGCCCCTATTGGTTCAGTACAACAAGACATTCGTCCTCTTCTAGACACAACTACTTGGGATTCATATCTTGCAAACATATCATCCTTGTTTGTAGAGTCTTAGATTGTAGATCTGGAGGATTACTTTGAGGATATTCATCTCCTCTTTGTTGACAACCACATAAACATTGTTGGCCCACCATCTTCATTGCCTTTGCAGCTTATTCTACATCAGTCTTCACAGGATCTAAGTGGATCAACATCATTGATTTCTAACATGTGGAAACATGATCACATTTTAGAGGCACACATCATTTGGATTTGGATTCTGACATCACCCATATTTTTGGA
>VDFB02071798.1:0-29068 GCA_007258455.2 Sequoia sempervirens
TGATGTCAAAATTGTAGATAACTTCTATGAACAACTTTTTGAAAAGACGACATGCTTACCTACAAACAGAGGTTCACTGATGTATGCTTCTGCACTCCTTAGAAACTCTTCAAGAAGCACTAGAGTGAATGTATGTTGGTTTCAATTAGCCTATCACTGTAGCCAAAATTTTATAGGGAAGCATGCTATTGCATAATGTCATACCAAAAAATGGACTTACCTATGTATAGTTGTTAAATTGGAACCATACCTTTCATTGGGTTTATAGTCACGAAAGACAGTTGTCGATGAGGACTCCTTTCCATAGGTTGGAATGTTGAAGCAAACAAAAAAGACCAAAAAAACAAAAAAAGTTTATGACATACTAGAAGTCGATTAATGGAAAAAGAAATCTGCAATACCATTCCTATTACATTATAGAAATTGAAACAAGTTTTCTCATAGTCACCCGTATTAGATGTCGTATCCTCTACCCCATCCATAGCAGGTGTGCTTAACATCTCACACTGCATATTGACATTCATATTAAAGCTATTGTTTGTGGACAAGGGAAAGGAGTTTGATAGAGTTTGGTGATTTGATTGTTTTGAAACACGCTTTGTAAAATGGGTTGCACATCGAGGACGATCCCTGCTTGCACTAAACCATGGATGCATGTGAACAATGCTAGTTGCAGCTACATTGGGATCCTAAATGAATTCAAATTACAATGCATTTGATTGTTGTAGATCCTGTAGAAACCTCTTAACGCACTGTGCATATGATTGTACTTGTTTTAGACACTTCACTTTCTTCAATATTTCATTTGTGTCATTCCAAATACACATTTTTTGCAAATGTTCATCATGTTTGTGACCGATAAAATGAGCTTGTGTAGGGGTGAGAAGATTAGGACTATTTTCTTCAGCGCCCCCCTGTGACAATGTCTCGTTCAAATTTGTCCCTCTATCAATTGTTTCACCTCCCTCATCTAAATGACAACACACAAGAAACTTGTAGTAGGTGGTAGAAAATGTAAAACACAATTGTCTCCCATAAAGTAACCCACTTCGAATTGAAATTCACTTATCGTGGATCACCCCTTTAGCGACAAATGATCTTTTAATCAGTTTGACAACCTTAAGGACATGTTTGCAAGTGTTCCCTTGAAAACTTCAAGGGCACTCACAAACAAAAAGGTGCTCGCCAAAATTTTGAACGAGGTAGTGGTCGCACCTATTTTGACTTTTCACCCAGTTCCATCCAAGATGTGTTTCATTTGAAACACAATCATCGTCTAGAATTGCCTTGGCCCCCTCCAAACTAGATTTAATATTTTAACTATTATAGTTCGTAAAAAAACCATAATGTTGTAACTTTTTATTTTTCCTAAAGAATGGTTCCATTTTATATGCCTTGTGCATTTTTTTACGATCACATAAGTATTGAGTTTTCAACGTGTGCAATGGTATGACTCAATGGTAGCATTTCTATCTTGGTTGGCATGTGGGAATAGTTTGCAATTTTTCACCCACATGGCTGTGAAAAAAAGCAATAATCAAGTAAACTGCAACATATTAGAGGTAACATTAAAGAATGTGAATGGTGTGAATCTAACAAGGTGACAAAAATTATCAACTCACCAATTTGACTATCTCCTTCATAGCAGGTCTTCTTGAAGTACTATAAAAATCAAGGTTGATCATTAGAATCCTCAAAGAAAGAGTTCAATAGCTGAGTGATGGTGTCTTCACTATCACCGATCACCATCATGATCGTGCCAAGTTTTTGGAAGATGTCCATTTCCCTTTCCTTGGTTGTGTACTTATGTAGTTCTTTAGCCAAGCCCTTCAAACATGCCAAATGCATAGAAGCACACGACATCGAAAGAAAACCCTAATAGACAATACAAATGATATTATGTAGCGCTCATCTGCATGACAAAGTGGCATTGAAAATAAATAAAAAATGAGAAAGGTATGCAAACGAACAAAAACATGCACTTACTGTATGGTCTGAATTTCTACAATGGCATCATCGGTAAAAAATGCATTGATTCTCTAGGATCGGGTCTGGCTCTTCTTCCACAGGCATGCACCACCTTTAGCCAAGTATAAATGTCCTCAATATTGTTTCGTGAGGAGACTACCCATGCAATGGGCACTCCACTCTATTGCTCATAAAAAATGAGCAAAGTATACAATTCATACTATAGACATAATAAGTCAACGTGAGCATTGTTAGGTTTATAGCCAGTAAGATCATTGAAAAGACAAAAAACTATTTGTCAATGTTTCTAATGCCTCCCCCATATTTGTTAGTGGAAAACATGGAATCCATGGAGATGACTAAATTGTGCAAGTGGTGAATTATTGTATCCAACATCCATGGAGTTTGAACCCCGATAACGAAAGGTGTATCATTCCCATGGGACCATTGAAAGTAGAAAAAGTTGTCAGCATCCTGTCCATTCCACATTATGATACTTGTCAAATCGTATTTGTGTTTCTATGTGTGAATATAATACACCTTTTTCCAAGCATTCATTATATCCTTTCTTGTAAGGAATTCATCTATCTTACTCGTCATGCCACAAAAAATAGGATCACTCAAGTTTCCGTCCATTATTGCATTGACACTCATGTCCATGAGCAAAAGGCTTTCAATGTAGCTTTTGCATTTTGTAGATAGATTAGGGGCGAACATGGAACACAATTCTCTACTTGTGTCACCAATGCCATAGAAAAATTTACCATTGACATCAACGTGAAACATTTCTTTGCAAAGCAGATAGACAACATCGAGTTTACCACACATAACCTTTGTAATGAAGTGGCATTGATAACATCACTTTTTAACAAACATTTGTTTTCTTTTCCGTGGTCGAGGCTGGTTCCTATGGTCTTTAGAACTGTATCCACATCAGCAGCTATAAAGAAAGCATCATATCATCATCTTCAAGCAAGAGAGTGTCAAATATCATTGGACCATACACATGAATGTTGAAAGGTACAAACCTATGCCACATAATTATTTTTCCATATTTTTTGTCGTTGACAAGATCTGTGATGGTATACTCTCTTTTTTTCCCACACACAAATGAAGTTTCAAAACCTTCAACCAACATTTCACCACGAATGAAATCATCGAGTTTGCTATGAGGAATTGCTGCAACAAGGTCAGTGACCCCATCCTCTTTGATGGTAATAGGAGTCCACTGCAAATTGCAAGAGGAAAAAGGAGAGCCTCCATCCCATACATCTTGCACCTCCAGATCATATTCTTTCTTCTATTTCAAACCTCTCCCCATTCTAGGTAAGGTAAGAATTGGATGAACATTTAAAATTAGTAGACTATGTCAAGCAAAAGAAAGAAATTATTCATTGAACATAAATAAAATGTGCTTGCATTGCTACCACCAACGTGAAACCAATAGGAGGTTGTCGACTTCAACTGAGGAAAATAAAAGGTGATAGATTGAATCAAGCTACGCATAAAATATAAAACAAACGCAGGTTGACAATCAGAGTGTGTAGCTCAACATACAAGTGGACATAAAAAATGATGGCACAATTGCAAGTGTACATGGAAATTCAAGGATGAGTCCATTTATTTTTTCAAAACGCTTTTGACCGAGCTGCGAACCGTGAGCAACCATTTAACAATACCACCCCAACGGTTTGAACCTTGCGGTAAAGAACAACAATGCCACCTATAAACCATCACACCATGCCAATACCGACAAGGATGAGTCCATTTTAGGTGTGGCACAAAAACTTGTTTTACCTAAAGAGGAATGTTGTGAAAACCAACCATCGTTTTGAAGTAAATTTGTGATGTTTGAGCAACAACACGATGAGTGGTTCAACCTGCAACTTTGTATGTGGCGTATGAGTGTAGCGTGCATAACAGTGTGTAATTACTTCTACAGTTGCAACAATAGATGTATTATTTTGGGAAGATATGTTGGTTGTGCTGCGTGTGTATGTGTTAATGGAGATGAAAGGTTAGAGGGCAACCAAAACCTTTTTATGACAACCATGTACATAAAAAATGTACATCCATTGTTGCCAGCAACACCAAAATAATAACATGTTTGTTGCATCTGTTGAAAAAATAATGAATTAGTAAAGGAGAGAATGAGGAAAGGAAAAAATGTGTAAAATTTCCTATCAACCATGATTGAAGCCAATTCAGATTGGAAAACACAGTGTGTAGTTGAACCTTGATGTGGACATAAAGATCGCAAGTAAATTCACAACCCTGCATGAAAATATAACTAAGAGTTCAGAGTATATGGGGTGTGCAAACCTCTTTTACCTAAGAATTCATGTTGTGATATCGAGCCTTCCATTTGGGGTGAGTCAATAGGAACAACAAAAGCACATCTTGCAATTCATGAAATAAAAAAGTGCAGGTTGAACAACACGACGAGTGGTTCAACCTGCAACTTTGTATGTGGCATACGAGTGTAACGTGCATGTAATTACTTCTATAGTTGCAACAACAAATGCATTATTTTTGGAAGATATGTTGGTTGTGGTGAATGTGTATGTGTTAATGGAGATGAAAGGCTAGAGGGCAACCAAAACATTTTATGACAACCTTGTATGTAAAAAAATGTGCATCCATTGTTGCCAGCAACTTGAAAAGAATAACACATTTGTTGCATCTGTTGATAAAATAATGAATCAGTAATGGAGTGAATCAAGAAAGGAATAAAAGGTGTAAAATTTCCTATCAACCATGATGTGAGCCAATGCAAGTTGGAAAACACAGTGTCTAGTTGAACCTCTAAATAGACATAAAGACCGCAAGTAAATTCGCAACCCCGCATGTAAATAAAACTAAGATTTCAGAGTATATGGGGTGTACAAACCTTTTTTACCTGAGGAGGCATGTTGTGATATTCATCCTTTTGTTTGGGGTGACTTAACACGAGCAACAAAAGCACATATGACAATTCATGAAATAAAAAAGTGCAAGTTGGACAACATAATGAGTGGTTCAACCTGCAACTTTGTATGTGGCATACAAGTGTAACGTGCATAACAATATGTAATTACTTCTACAGTTGCAACAACAAATGTATTATCTTAGGAAGATACATTGGTTGTGGTGTGTGTGTATGTGTTAATGGAGATGAAAGGTTAGAGGGCAACCAAAACCTTTTATGTAAAAAAATGTGCATCCATTGTTGCCAACAACACCAAAAGAATAACACATTTTTTGCATCTGTTGACAATATAATGAATTGGTAATGGAGTGAATTAGGAAAGGCATAAACATGTAAAAATTCCTATCAACCATGATGTGAGTCAATGTAGGTTGGAAAACACAGTGTTTAGTTGAACCTCTAAATGGACATAAAGACCACAAGCATACTCGCAACCCCACATGTAAATAAAACTAAGATTTCAGAGTATATGGGGTGTACAAACCTCTTTTACCTGAGTAGGAATTTTGTGACATCGAGCCTTCCATTTGGGGTGACTTAACATGAGCAACAAAAGCACATCTGGTAATTCATGAAATAAACAAGTGTAGGTTGAACCACATGATGAGTGGTTCAATCTGCAACTTTGTATGTGGTGTACGAGTGTAACGTGCATAGCAGTATTTAACTACTTATACAATTGCAACAATAGATATATTATTTTGGGAAGATACATTGTTTGTGGTGTGTGTTAATGGAGATGAAAGGTTAGAGGGAAACCAAAACCTTTTATGACAAACTTTTTATGTTAAAAAATGTGCATCTATTGTTGTTAGTAATGCCAAAATGATAACATGTTAGTTGCATTTGTTGAAAAAATAATGAATCAATAATGGAGAGAATGAGGAAAGACAGAAAGGTGTAAAATTTTCTACCAACCATGATGTAAGCCAATGCAAGTTGGAAAACATAGTGTGTAGTTGAACCTCAATGTGGACATAAACACAAGTAAATTCACAACCCTACATGGACATATAACTAAGAGTTCGGAGTATATGGGGTGTACAAACCTCTTTTACTTGAGAAGTCATGTTGTGATATCGAGCCTTCCATTTGGGGTGAGTCAATAGGAGTAGCAAAAGAACACCTTGCAATTCATGAAATAAAAAAGTGTAGGTCGAACAACGCAATGAGTGGTTCAACTTGCAACTTTGTATGTGGTGTACAAATGTAACATGCATAACAATACGCAATTACTTCTATAGTTGCAACAACAAATGTATTATTTTTGGAAGATACATTGGTTGTGGTGTGTGTGTATGTGTTAATGGAGATGAAAGGTTAGAGGGCAACCAAAACCTTTTATGATAATTGTGTATGTAAAAAATTATGCATCCATTGCTGCCAACAACACCAAAAGAATAAAACATTTTTTTGCATCTATTGACGAAATAATGAATTAGTAATGGAGCGAATCAAGAAAGGCATAAACGTGTAAAATTTCTTATTAACCATGATGTCAACCAATGCATGTTGGAAAACAAAGTGTCTAGTTGAACCTCCAAGTGGACATAAAGACTGCAAGTAAAATCACAACCTTGCATGAAAAAACTAAGACCTCACAGTATATGGGGTGTACGAACCTCTTTTACCTAAGTAGGCATGTTGTGATATTGAGCCTTCTATTACAAAAGCATATATGACAATTCATGAACTAAAAAAGTGTAGGTTGAACAACACGATGAGAAGTCCAACTTGTAACTATGTATGTAACCTATAAGTGTAACGTGAATAATAATATGTAATTACTTCTATGGTTGCCAGCAATGTCAAAAGAAAAAACACGTTCTTTGCATCTGTTGATAAAATAATGAATCGGTAAAGGAGTGAATGAACGTAGGCTAAAACACGTTTTTTTTGCATTTATTTGTGAAACATATGAAGAATTTAAAAATCAATTTTAACTGTAAACCACACTTGCAATAAATTGTGAAGCTCACTTGCATTGAAAACCATAGTGAATGAGATAGATACTGTGTTGACTTAAGGGATTCTTCCTACTCTTGATAAATTGATGAAGAAGCATGTGTAGTATGTGCAAAGGTGAAGAGACAATGCAAATCTAGAGGCAGAAGGATTTATAATTTATGAAATCAAAAAGGAATTTTCTCTAAAAACACTTGAAAAGGAGATCAAACTTAATGAGATAGATATTGTTTTAACTAAAGAGATTCTTCCAAGGTTCTTGAGAAGTTGAGGAAGGAGCGTGTGCCGTATGTGCAATGGGAAAATGACAATATAAAAGTGGATAAACTTGAAAGATTTTGTATTGCATATGAATTTGTGTGAGCAAAGAAAGTGAAAGATGATGCTATAAGTGGATTTCAGCTAGTGAAGTCAAACATTTGTGAACATAAAACTAACTCACCACCCTTGAGCTTAGAACAAGCACAATTATATAAAACACAACCCATAGTGTTTTCCAACTTTCCTATAGTTTATTGATTTGGGGAAGTTGAAAAAAAAAATTCAGTCTATCTGAAACTTGTTATATATTTTGAAGGGGTGTCTTTCATTACATTCGTATTGTGTAAACAACAAAATATTTTCATCGCAATCATATTGTCTGTATAATTGGAGGTTGGAAAACATAGGGCGTTAAGAAACCTACAACCCACATAGTGTTGTAAAACCCTCTATATACAAGAACCCAATTGGTTGGTCATCCCTCATCTAAATCTAGTTAGTTTTATGTATCCCCCGGCTACAAATCCTCCACGAACTCTCCACCCTTGATCTTAAAACAAGCAAAATTATATAAATCACAACCCACGGTGTTTTCCAACCTGCCTATAGTTTATTGATTTGAGGAAGTTGAAACACAATTTTTAGTCTATATAAGACTTGTTATATATTTTGAAGGGGTGCCTTTCATTAAATTCACACCATGTAAACAACAAAAGGTTTTCATTACAATCATATTGTCTGTATAATTGGAAGTTGGAAAACACAAGGTGTTAAAAAAACCTGCAACCCACATAGTGTTGTAAAACCCTCTATATATAAGAACCCAATTGGTTGGTCACCCCTTAGCTAAATCTAGTTAGTTTTATGTATCCCCCACCTGAAAATCCTCCCCGAACTCTCCACCCTTAAGCTTAGAACAAGCAAAATTATATAAATCACAACCCACAGTGTTTTCAACCTGCCTATAGTTTATTGATTTGAGGAAGTTGAAACACAATTTTTAGTCTAGCTAATACTAGTTATATATTTTGAAGGGGTTTCCTTTCATTACATTCATATTGTGTAAACAACAAAAAGGTTTTCATTACAATCATATTGTCTGTATAATCGGAGGTTGGAAAACATAGGGCATTAAAAAACCTACAACAAGTACAGTGTTGTAAAACCCTCTATATATAAGAACCCAATTGGTTGGTCAAACATCAACTAAATTTGGTTAGTTTTATGTATCCCCCAACTAAAAATTCTCCCCAAACTCTCCACCCTTGAGCTTAGAACAAGCAAAATTATATAAATCACAACCCACAGTGTTTTCCAACCTGCCTATAGTTTATTGATTTGAGGAAGTTGAAACACAATTTTTAGTCTATCTAAGACTTGTTATATATTTTGAAGGGGAACCTTTCATTACATTCATATTGTGTAAACAACAAAAGGTTTTCATTACAATCATATTATTTGTATCATCGGAGGTTGGAAAACACAGGGCGTTAGAAACCTACAACCCATAAAGTGTTGTTAAACCCTCTATATATAAGAACCTAATTGGTTGGTCACCCCTCAACTAAATATGGTTAGTTTTATGTATACCCTAGCTACAACTCTTTGAATTCTCCGCCCATCAGCTTTGAACATGCACAACAAACTAACTCAACCCACTATGTTTTCCTACCTGCCTATATTTTAATGATATGAGGAAATCCAAATGCAATTCATATTGTAAGAACAATTTTGGTAAATTTTCAAGGTGCCTTTTATTACATTCATACTATAAGGTTTTCATTACAATCATTTTTTCTATTCATAATTCAAGGTTGAAAAACACTGGGTGTTAATGAACCTGAGATCTTCTAAATGCTTCAGGAGGCAACGGGTACTAGAATGTATGAAATGAATAAGGAAACATTTGTAAAAACACTTG
Source organism: Sequoia sempervirens (assembly GCA_007258455.2). NCBI lineage: Eukaryota > Viridiplantae > Streptophyta > Pinopsida > Cupressales > Cupressaceae > Sequoia > Sequoia sempervirens. The sequence continues at coordinate 9,084 of VDFB02071798.1, forward strand.
AAAAGAAGCAGGGCAAAGTGTATGAGATAAATAATGTATTGAATAAAGAGATTCTTCCTGCTCTTGAGAAGTTGAGGAAGGAGCATGTGAAGCATGTGCAATGGGAAAATGACAATGCAAAATTGGAGGTAGCAGGTACTAGAATGTATGTAATGATAAATGAAGTTGTTGTAGAAATACTTGAAAAGAAGTAGACCAAAGTGAATGAGATAGATAGTGTATTGACTGAAGAGACTCCATGTTGTTGAGAAGTTTAGGAAGGTGCATGTGCGGTATTCACAATGGGCATATGGCATGCAAAACTAAAGCAACAAGTAGTAGAAAGTATGTAATGGAAAAGGAATCCACTCTAAAAACACTTGAAAAGAAGCAAACCAAAGTGAATAAGATAGATATTGTAATGACTGACGAGATTGTTCCCGCACTTGATAACTTGACGAAGGAGCATTGTGCAATATGTGCAATGGGCAAATGCCAATGCAAAAGTGGATAAAGTCAATAAATTTTGTATTGCATATGAATTTGTGCAAGAAAAGAAAGTGAGAGATGATGCTATAAGTGGAATTGAACAAATGAAGTCAAAGATATTAATGAAAAAGAGAAATAGATAATAATGAAAAGACAAAATCAGATCTTAGTGCATAAAAAGAGAACCAGTTGGTTGGAGACATGAAAGCCCTATGTGAAAAGGTAGACAAGGTTTGTAAATAACTTATCAAACATAAAACATTTGCATTCTCTAATCAGAAAGACACTTCCAAAGCCCATGAAAAGGAATACCAAGGGAGTGATAATAGGTACAACAACAGTGGGGATGAGGAAAAATGTGTGGCTGGTCAACTTGTAGATTTAAAAACAATAGTTGGAACTACTGAAACTAGAGTAAAACAACAAAAACACTATAATTAACCACTTAGAGAAGGAATTAAAAGATTAAAAGAAGATTTTATCATCGAAATAAAAGGAGTTTAATTAATGTTGTTGACAGACAGCTGCAATCTAAAAGACATGAAGTTGAAAAAATAAAAACAACAATGGAAGTTGTGGTTTTCAAGACATTCATAATGTTTTGTAAAATTCCATGTTGCAAATCCATAGGTGTTAAGAAGCAAACTACATTCATGTTGTCTAAACAACAAAAGGTTTTCAAGACATTCATACTATTTTGTAAAATTCCATGTTGCAAAATCCTAGGTGTTAAGAAGCAAATTACATTTGCATGCTGTCCAAAAAACAAAAGGTTTTCAAGACATAGATATTGTTTTGTAAAATTCCATGTTGCAAAACCCTAGGTGTTAAGAAGCAAACTACATTCATGTTGTCTAAACAACAAAAGGTTTTCAAGACATTCAAAGTGTTTTGTGAAATTCCATGTTGCAAAACCCTATGTGTTAAGAAGCAAACTACATTCAGGCTATCTAAACATCAAAAGGTTTTCAAAACATTCATACTATTTTGTAAAATTCCATGTTGCAAAACCCTAGGTGTTAAGAAGCAAACTACATTTGTGCTGTCTAAACTGCAAAAGGTTTTCAAAACATTCATACTGTTTTGTAAAATTCCATGTCGTAAAACCTTAGGTGTTAAGAAGTAAACTACGTTCGTGTTGTCTAAACAACAAAAGGTTTTCAAGACATTCATACTGTTTTGTAAAATTCCATGTTGCAAAACCCTAGGTGTTAAGAAGCAAACTACATCCGTGTTGTCTAAACAACAAAAGGTTTTCAAGATGTTCTTACTATTTTGTAAAATTCCATATTGCAAAACCCTAGGTGTTAAGAAGCAAGCAACCCACCGTGAGACAACCCTTTACATTTAAACAAAGAGATTAAAATAACTAAAAACCCACATCTTGTTTTCCAAATTACAATTATTTTGTGCACTTTTTTTTTTCAATCATGCAAAATTTATATGCAATTTTTACTCAAATTGAAAATCCGTATAAATCTTGAAGGGGCCTCTCAATACATTCACACTATCCAAATTACAAAAGCTTTTCAAGACATTCATTCCATGTTGCAAAACCCTAGGTGTTAAAAAGCAAACTATGTTTGTGTTGTCTAAACAACAAAAGATTTTCAAGATATTCATACTATTTTGTAAAATTTCATGTTGCAAAATCCTAGGTGTTAAGAAGTAAATTACATTTGTGCTGTCCAAACAAAAAAAGGTTTTCAATACATAAATATTGTTTTGTAAAATTCCATGTTGAAAAACCCTAGGTGTTAAGAAACAAACTACATTCGTGTTGTTTAAACAACAAAAAGTTTTCAAGACATTCATATTGTTTTGTAAATTCCATGTTGCAAAACCCTAGGTGTTAAAAAACAAACTAGATTCGTGTTGTCTAAACAACAAAAGGTTTTCAAGACATTCATACTGTTTTGTAAAATTCCATATTGCAAAACCCTACATGTTAAGAAGCAAACTACATTCGTATTGTCTAAACTACAAAAGGTTTTCAAGACATTCATACTATTTTGTAAAGTTCCATGTTGCAAAACCCTAGGTGTTAAGAAGCAAATTACATTTGTGCTATATAAACAACAAAATTTTTCAAGACATTCATTCTGTTTTGTAATATTCTATGTTGCAAAACCCTAGGTGTTAAGAAGCAAGCAACCCACCGTGAGACAACCCTTTACATTTAAACAAGGAGAATCAAATAACTGAAAACCCACATTGTGTTTTCCAAATTATAATTATTTTGTGCACTTTTTTTTTTCAATCATGCGAAATTTAAATGCAACTTTTACTCAAATTAAAAGTCCTTATAAATTTTGAAGGGGCCTTTCAATACATTCACATTGTCTAAATTACAAAAGCTTTTCAAGACATTCATTCTATCTTGTAAAAATTCATGTTGGAAAACCCTAGGTGTTAAGAAACAAGCAACCCACATAGTGTTGTAAAACCCTCTGCTATCCAATTGGTTGGTACCCCTCAACTTGATTTGGTCGGTTTTCTCCTCCAACTCCTCCACGTGCTCTCCAACCTTCAGCTTTCAATGTGTAGACTGAAAACACACCTCGATTTGGTCGGTTTTCTCTTCCAACTCCACGTGCACTCCAACCTTCAACTTTCAATGTGCATACTGAAAATGCAGTGTTTTCCGCCTTCTTTCTCCAAATTGAAAACACACACATCAGTCTACCTCCAATTCCCGCGCCAAAAAAAAGCTTTGAAAACGACAACTTCTCGCGCAAGCCACAAGGCCCAATTTTTATCGCTTGACAGAAGGTGAGAAAGTCGGCCTGACGACGCCGTTACCTCCTTGCTACCGTTTCCTTAACATTTGCCCTTGTTTACTGGTTTCGTCACTTTTATCCCCATCTGACGGGCCTGCACTACGCTGTCTCATCATGTTATGTATGTTTCTATATATGATTTCATGTGTTTTTGTATGTACATAGGTGCGTTTTGTGGGGAGATGAGCCGCGTCCCACCAACTATAGGTAGTGAACGAATTGAATTTATAGTTCAAATAATTCTAAATGAACATGAGGAACGGGCGAACATAAAGGTCCCGCCGACTCTCAACCTAGTTAATGCAAAGTTTAGGTAGAAAGCTCTCTCGGCGTTCTGTGTGTTGAAAATTTGTGCTTTGATATGCTGGTAATGCTTCCTGTTGGGGAATTTCTACGCCCTGAAGAAGCACTGTAAACATTTAGTTCAAAACTTGCAATGGCTGTTCGGAGAAATCCTCTTACATACTTACGTCGTTTCTTTTCTCCATCTCTCATTTCTGCAAATTCGGTTACACCCGCAATACGAGCGCTGGAAGCGCCTTCTCTTCCTTTTCGGTTGAGGATTTCCAATACTCCGAGTTTGCACTCAAGGATGAAATTTTTCTGCTCTACAGGCAATGATCCGAACATGTCTCACGGCGCACCCGGAGCAGTTAAAGAGAGAGACGAGAAAGAAGAAGAAGAAGAAGAAGATGCAGATGAAGAAGAAGATGAGGAGGGCGGGGAGTATGTGAACGCGGAAACAGGGGAAAGGGGAGGGCCCAGAGGACCGGAGCCTACCAGGTACGGAGATTGGGAGAAGGGCGGCCGCTGCTCCGATTTTTGATCAGGTAAATGATTTCATACGACTTCAAATTTTCGCATCAATTTCTTTGGTGACAAGGGTTTAACTTTTTACCATGGAGCTTTGATGAATTCAATGTTTTGTTGGACATTTCAAGTTCGTTGGAGAAAACTGTGTGGCACGATTTTTCGTCAATGTTTCGGATAACTGTCCAATATCCATTATCAAAGTTTTGTTGTTTGTTTTCCTGAAATTTTGATTGTTAGCTTGTTTTAGTGGTGAGCTTTATTATTTGGTTTCTCTACTGTATTTGCTTCTTACACCAATTTATAATGTTTCGTACCAAGATAACGCCTCAGTTGGCGAAGGTTTCATATAATTTTGTCGAATTAAAAGTTTTAATGTTTATTTGCCTTACATTTTGATGGAATACTTATATTAGCGGTGAATGGCAGGACGTAATGTTGATATTTCGTTTTTAATGCTTAGTTTTTATGTAGCTATAGTATTTCCTCGTAGAATTTCAAGTTTTGCTCTTCTTTTGGGATGAGTTCTAGGGTCCAGGGTTGAATCCATGAACTAATTTTATTTCTTTGTGCTTCAAAGTTTCTGAGTTACGGAAATTAATTCTTCCTAAGGGTTAGGGTCTTAGTTGTTTCCATAGAATGTTGGTGAATTGAAAGTTTTAAAATTTGTTTTCCTACGATCTTATTGATTATTTGTCTTTTTGGTGAATTACTAGATCTAGATCTAGTATCATATTCAATTTCTTAAAGTGAGTGCCATTGATGGTGACGTAAGTAGAAGCATCTTGAAAGGGCATACGCCACGATTTGATAAATGTTGGCCCAAAGTCAAGGGTCTAAAGAACACAATAATGAATTGCTACTCAATTTTGCCACAATCTTTTTCAAAGTTGACCTTGACAAAAAACGGTTTTTCTGAAAGAGAAGATTAAGCCCACTCCATACATTCATAGATGACTATAATACTATCTAGAATAAAATGACTATGAATGAATCCTATTTGTTTAGGCCAAACAATCAAAGGAAGCAAATGTTTGAAACAAAGAGTCATGGCTTTGACAACAAGCTTATAAGAAACATTCAATATAGTGATTTGCCATTAATTGGTGATAAGCTTGAAATTGCCATCATTGAAAATGAATTTTATGTTTGTTCAATAATCTCCTCCAAAGAGTTGGTATGCATGGTTAAAAGATATGCTCCGTGAGGATTAGGACAAATAGTGTCCTAAAGAATTTATTAGAATTCACAAGGAAAGCCTTCAATTCTAGGGGCTTTTCATATAGGGCTTGTTGGTTGTTCCAATTGATGTCTACAATTCTCTACAAAATAGCCACTTCTAATGCTCAAGAATTGTAGAGAGCTGGCTAATAACAAGGATTTCAACATCTTTCTGCACTTCAGGCTCTGCAATACCTAGGCAGGTTTACCTTTTAATGGTATCTAGAAATAACTGGCAATTCACACAAGATACTGGAATAGCAGATAAATTCTCATGCATTCAGACCAGGATATATGGAGTTTGATACAATAATGGGCTAAATTCTTTGTAAAACTTAAATTCTCAACCATGAGAACATTAAATAATTAATATAACTTAGAAATGCATTGAGATTTTTCATTTTAAGTTGTCCTAGACATGTGACAAGCCTATTTGCTCAGATTGGTGCCTTAAACCATGGGTAACAGAATCATAAGATCCTGCAAATGTCTTTGAACAACAACTTAAAATATACTTGGTGGATATTCAATATTATTGCCTTACAATAACATATCCTATATTGGGTTTCAATTTTAATTCTACTTAACAATCCCTGAACAATTTAAAACTCTCAACATTTCAATTACAGTAGATTAATCTATTACTTTAATAGAAGCTATAAATGAAACATTCATTGCACAAAATTTGCAAATATGAACTCAAAGATCTTTGATCACTTCACTCATAAGAAGAATCAAATTGTACATTGGAGACAATTGCCAATGAACCAAATGTTCAAGTAATTATATATTCGGAGATGTATACTGTTGTACATAATATTACATTTGCAGACCTTCCCTAAAACTTAGAACAAGACCTAGCCTCTTTACGACAAAAACTTGCCCAATTACAATGTCCAACCCCTTAAAACAAGGCTTGGAATTCCCTTTTATAGAACAAGGGCTCAAACAAGCTTAGAGCCTTAGGACAAGTGCCACATTTTCATTTGGCACTAACATCATGTGAATTAACAAAATGCAGATACAACTGCCTCACAAAAGACAAAAAATACTTTATGCTCGGAAACAAAACTGTTGTAGAAGCTGCTGCAGAAGATGCTCTCGGGTGTGCAAAAGAAGACAAAACTGGAGCAACCAAATGTAGTTTCATTTGTACTTTTGGACCCATGCTGCAAATGTATCATTTGAAGGCCAAGAGTATGCAAGAATTTGGCTGGCATTATTCAAATGAGTTGAATATTCCTCATTTGTCCACTCCTTGTCTTCTTCAGAGAATCTAATCTTCTTCAGAGAATCTAATCAAACCTGTTTCTAGCTTTACCAACTTGTCCACTGCAGCATTGCATAATTCATATCCACTTTGTTATTGGCACAAATGGAACTGAAGAGGGGAGACAAAATACTGCTGAAATCTGCCCTCCAAGATTTATATGCCTTTACTTCTCCTTCATCTGTCAATATCTTTGGCTTTAAATCTCCTTCCCGTTCTTCAAAAAATTCAAAATTTGCTCCAAAATCGCTTGAGAGCTCCCATGAGCAGATAGAATATTTTCCAGGGCACTGAGCTTCTCCATAACTGCTGACATATCACCAATAGCATCAACATCAAAATTGGCATGATTTTCATTTTGCCTATTAATGGCATTCTTGGACTCCAGATATCCAAAATGCCTTTCAAACTGTTCCTTACTTGGACATGGTTGGCATAGGTATTTCTTAAAGTGTTGTAGCTGTTCCATGCCCTTTCTAGGTGATGTAGGATGCAAGATAACCTATGTCCCAATAGATTATCTACTAGATCAACCAATTTCTTATCACCTTCTTCCTTAGCTGCCTTCTCAGCCTCTTTGCTCTGTTTTAACTCTTCTTTCAGGTCACTGATCCTGAGAGCATAAGTCTGCCTATCTTGGAAAGATGTATTTGTGGAGGATGTGGATGGTTGAGGAATCATTGGTGTTGTTGTAAAGCTCTGAGGAGGGGTAACAAGGCTACGACTTTATTGTATTCTTGCAATAGCTTCGAATTCTCCTGTTGTGCCTTGTCGAAGTCTGCATGCAACTTCTTTACTGCAGCTTCATTAAAAAGTGCAGTGTTAACAACCAAAGCTGCTGCCTGGGAAGCACTAGTATCTGCAAGTCTTTTGACAGTTAGGTTGCCAGTGAGCTCATTCACATCCTTTATTACCCGTGGCTTGTTTGTCTTTGGATGTACTAACCATAATGCTAAAACTTCATACTTTGCATTCAACTCTGAGCCAAAATATAGGTCATGAGCCTGTTCCTCAGATTGAAGTATGGGCTCATCAGTGTCCTGCCTTTTGATGCTATCTAATGCAACTGCAGAAGCAATATCCCATCCTTCCAGAACTAGGCACCCACTTTTTCTTACAATCTCCCTTCTCTCCTCAAGAGTGATTTGACTCACATCAAAATTGACCTCCTCAAAACCATTTGTCCCATCTCCTCCCACGCATTGTCATGTCCCCCGAAATTGTAACACCAAAAATGAAATATTAAAATACAAATAACCAAGTCAAATGAATATTAAAATATAAATATGAGTAATCACAATTTAAATATTATAATTGTAATTATCATAGATAATATTATAATTATACTAAGTTACCGGATTCGCCTCTGAAACGTAGGGTACTGGTTTGAATTCGCCTCGGATTCGGATCCGGGTTTGATTCAGTTGTGGGTTTGGCCCAGGTATGTTTTTTCTTGGTCGGATTCGCCCATGCAGAACTCGAGTGAACCCGGGAAGAACCTTGAGCGAACTTGGGTGAATCCAAGGCGAACCCGCGTGGCTAGGCGACCATAAAGTGTTTTTTTGGCATTTTTTTAATGTTTTATGCACTTTGACTTTGACCCATGCCCAAGGAAACCTTAAAAGTGACCTCTAAATCACTGTAAACACCTAAACTACCTCATTCTTATTCATTTGTTTTGCAAACAAGCATTTTCATTCCAAGAGGCTGAGTTTTCATTTTTGCTTGTTGGATTGACAAAAGGAGTTGAAGATTGATCATTGAAGCTTCTACAAACAATTACATTGCCATTCCTATAGATTTGCAAGTGTTCATTGGCTGCCACAAAGATTGTTGAAGGATATTTTTGCAAAGAGGTAAGTTTTTCTCTTTTTTTTTTGAGTTTTTTCATCCATTTTTTCGTTTTACAAACCTGAAACTTTGTTTTGTTTCATTTTATGATTTATCTATGTTTTTCCATTCTTCTATGAATGATGCAAGATTCAAAAGAGCTAGGTTTTATAAATCAATATTTTGTTTTCAAATTGTATACTTAGCCTTGTGGGGTTGAGGACGGACCCGCGGTGTAGTATGGGATGCACCGAATCCTTTTCCCATTTGTCCATTGGTGTAGAAGACCGGAGGAAAGGATAGGACCCATGGTGTAGTGCGCAATCCACTGATATTCTTTCTATTTGGGATGCATTATGGACATGCGTATGTTAGCCATTGTGATGTGCTAGTTAGCCATTGTGTATGTGATGGATGTTAGAGCCAGTCACTATGTATTTGTGATGTATGGTGGAGCTCGTCATTGTGTTTATGACTACTTTATGCTTAAAAACTATGAAAATGTTAATGCCTACTTTCTTGAACTGGTTGCTTGCGTGTTTGAGATACTTGCTTGCGTGCTTGAGCTACTTGCTTGTCTACTTGAGCTGGTTGCCTACTTGCTTGAGCTGGTTGCTTGCGTGCTTGAGCTACTTGCTTGCCTACTTGAGCTGGTTGCCTACTTGCTTGAGCTGGTTGCTTGCGTGCTTGAGCTACTTGCTTGTTTACTTGAGCTAGTTGCCTATATGGTTGAGCTACTTGCCTGTGTGGTTGAAGATCCTGCATGTCTACTTCACCTACTTGTTTACTTGCTTCAGCTACTTGCTTGTCTCCTTGTCAGCAGTTGAAAAAATCAAATAAGCCATATCAACTTTGAATGGTTCAGTGAATAAGACTTTAGACTTAGTGAATTTTGAAATTGACTATTTTCATTCTTACACTACTTTAATTTTATTATGTAATTAAAAACAATGGCAATGCATGTAACCTACAAATTGGTGTATTCACTTCTATATTTAATATCCAGAGGAGATCATTCCCCACCATTCAACCTTGAGATAAACTGGTATGATTCAATAAATCAAATACTTTTCCAAGATACTAAGTACCTAAAGTAGAAGAAAGATGATAGCATCCAATTAAATTTAAAGATGGAACATGAAATCGGACAATAAGGTAGAACTATAGATTCTAAACTAACATCCTCATGAAAGGAACTGAGATATTAAGTTGCTTGACGACAAGCAAATTTGGGAGGGGAGGACTGTCATGTCCCCCGAAATTGTAACACCAAAAATGAAATATTAAAATACAAATAACCAAGTCAAATGAATATTAAAATATAAATATGAATAATCACAATTTAAATAATATAATTGTAATTATCATAGATAACATTATAATTATAATATGAATATCATAGTATGAAATGAAATAATTAATATTAGTAATTATAAATATCATAATAATAATGATAAAATTTACAAGAAAAACAATATAAAATAATATTAATTAATTTTATATCAAACAGATAAAATTTAAATAAAATATACCAACAACAAATAAGGGGATCCTAAAGGTACCGATTCCTATACTAATCACCCTTAATGGCAGTGATTCCCAACCATTAACTTGTAGTCAACAATTCCTAAACTTTAAAGCAGTGATTACTTCCATATGAAGCAATTCAATTAGAAAGGTCTAAAGATAGTGATTGGATAAAAAGACACGTCCCTAGCAAAATGACGCCAATCAGGTATTTAAAGTAAGTGGTTCTCAAGCAGAAGGGAAGGAAAAGGTTTTTTGAAGGAGAGAACAATAGGCGAATGAAGGAATGGAATAAGTACAAAAGGGATAGATCGACTAGGTAGAATCTGTCAGTACAAAATTTATATTTTCAGAAAATTGGGATTGCATTGCATCTAGAGGAGCCCAATCATGAGGGAACGAAGGGGATAGAACAATAGGGCAATTAGAATCCTCACTAAATGGACCACCCCATATGAATGGCATGCGCCACATTAGTTCAAGGAGGCTAAGACACCCTTTCAAACTCCCTCCCTTCCAAAATCCCCCATAATTGAGCATCACCGAGGTGTAGTAATGATACCAGGATTACAGAGAGGGAGTCGCCGTGAGGCACTCTCCTAGGTACGCCACCTCTATAATGGAGAACCATTATGTTCTATATGGGGGACCAAGCAGCCCCCAGTGGGTCATGAAGGGATGAGGCAGGGATGCAACAAGGAGAACTGCTTAGAGGGCACCCTACTAGGTAGAACTGCTAAGAGGTCACCCTATTAGGGAACTGCTAAGAGGGTACCCTATTGTACAACCTCCCAACTATCCCCGAGTGAATCAATTGTTGAAGAACATGAAGAGGGTCCTATGGTTGAGCCCTCCAAGGATATTAAATGTTTTGTGATTGGATTAGTAATTTGGCTTTGAGTTTTCTAATATTTAATTATGATGATCAGCTAATTAGTATTATTGTGAAAAATGGTTGTAATCTGCTAATCAATGTGATTAGGGTAAATGGTTTCTAATTTGTGTGTAGGGCTTCAATTAGGCGAAAGGTATTCTCTAACTCATCTGTTATTTGGAAATTAAGGATTTGGGGCAAATTTAGGACATTCCCAATTAGGGGACATTACACGTATCCTTGGAAATATTTTTCTTTTGTTCTTTCATGATCAAAGCATATTGCTTTGCCTTATTCTTGATCAAAAAGTCTTTAAATTCCTTGGACTTAACAAATTTATCATCTGACATGAAAGTTGTACATGCTAGTGCCCTAACATCATTTATGGCCTTTCCCTCGGTCTCAAAATTGAATATCATTCTCTCATGATGGGGAGCCTCAACCATAACCCTTAGAGGTGAATTCAAATATTTCTTAATCTCTTCAATGTTTGGCACATCATCCTCATCATCAGGATACTCAACCAAAGGTTGAGAACCTATTTGCTGCAAGTGCTAAATTTGTTGAGGAGGCTGCTACACAATAATTTGAGTTGCAAGCCTAGGCCTGTCCACTATTGATCTGGGAGCTTCAGCCATGAGATTGGTAGCATTATCAATCATTACTAAAATCCTGAGAATTGGGCCCTCAATCTTTGAATATGGTACTTTGTATGAGGGGTTTGATCCCTTCTTCTTTTCCTTTCCAATTTGAATCCTTACCCAAGATCGTCTCCTTTTCTAGACATCGGCCTTAGAGGAGCAATTTTTGATCAAATCCTCAATTTTGTCAAATTGGTGTGTATAGCTAGCCAATTTGACTGTAGTTTTGTCATGGTGAATATAGTGCTTTGGGTCACAATTCCTTTACACATCCACCTTCATCCTGTAATAGTATGGTTGTAATTTGGAGTATAACAACTCCAAGCCTTCTTTGGAAGTGATCATAAAATATGAGGAAACAAATACTTGTGGGCAAGAAAGACCCTTTCTCACATTCCTCAAGTGGGTCTTATTAGCTTTATTCAATTGCCACATGATTTCCAAAAATGCAACTCGGTCTAGGATTGCCCTTGGTAGTTTGTGAGGTGCAACTTGTGCACCATGAACTTTGATGATTGTGTAGTGGGCATGGAAGTACCAATCGCCCCAGTTATGATCAATCCCTAACTTTGGAGTCAGGTCCAGTGGCCTCAAGAGTCTTCTGGTTTTTTAGATAGTCTCCAATCAATTGGAAACCCCAAATTCCTTATAACCTCCCTAACAAAGAACTCCTCAAAAATCACATAGTTGGACTTGTCACGGTGCATATCCCAGATATAAGTCCACTCTTGGACTGGCAAGATGAATCCCTTCTCATCTTGGGATTTTATCTGCATTTGAGGGGCCCAAATCTTTTTGCCATTGTACAAAATGATGTGACATAAGAGAAAATACCACTTAAAATGTACAACATTTTCATCTCCTTTGATTGCTATTAGTGCTTTGTGGATCCCATTTGAGATGAGTGTGGCATGATCAAAATTTCTATTTAGGTCCTTTGCTGTATGTCTGTAGCCATTACCAACAAGGGTGTTGGTATTTGCATCTTGGCATCTATTGCTAGAACCTGGCATAGTGCATGGTATATGTTGATGAAGTAGTCCTCAAAAATATCATAATTGAAGGGCTCTACTTCATCCCTAGAGTACCTCACCAATTGCCTATCTGGACCTCTTCCTTTGCGATGAGGGAGCCATTTGATTTTGAAGCTCTCCCCATCCCTTGAATATTCCCTTTGGAATGAGTTGAGGTCAATTGGGACATGTGCATTTTTGGTTAAGTGGAAGACCTCGCAAATATAACCCCTGTCCAGACTTACCAACTTCATGCCCATATCGTTGAAGATAGTTCTTGTGTTAGGGTCATATCTCCTTGCAATTGCTTTGATGAGGTCCACATTTATGAATACATTTGGGACAACCAGCCATTCCAAATCCAAACGTCGTATATCCTTGTCTGAATGCATGAGAACTTATCTGCTATTCTAGTAGCTTGTGTGAATTTTTGATTATTTCTAGATACTGTTAAAAGGTAAGCTTGCCTAGCTTGGAGTGCAAAAGGATGTTGAAATTCTTGTTCATTGACGAGCTCTCTACAATTCTTGAGCATTAGAAGTGGCTATTCTATAGAGAATTGTAGACATTAGTTGGAACAACCAATAGGGCTTTTGGACAACAACTTAGTTTAAGTCTTCAATAGAATGAAGACTATTACTAAGAGCTTTTTGGGTTTCAATGAGATTGTGAGGCATACCCTAAGGTATTGAGTGAGAGCATCCTCATTGGACTAAGAGAGAGGTTGGTACACAAAAACAACTTTGTAGTGAATGACAAAGGCTTGCAAAATATTAGGAAGTTTGGTTAGTTAGTTGGAGGCTTGTCTAATAGAACAAATTCTATTTGTAACTCTTTTGGACTGAATGAGGTGAACAAATTCTTTAAAAGCACAATCTCCTACCTTAATTTGATGCATACTTGCTTGGCTCTTAGTGCCTTTTGGCTTTAACAATGTTTCTACCACAAAGTGGTAGCCTAAAGTTACAATTGTTCATTGAAAGGAGAGAGCTCTATCTCTTTCAAGATTTGAGAGAATTCTTGAGTAGTAGCCTCTTAGTTTCTTCTCCTTAAAATGACATCTTGCTTACCATAGAGTTAAGAAAGATGGCCACGAGAGATGTGGCCAACATCCACCACTCAATCCATCTAGTGATGGTCTAAGGGTGAGGAACTACATTCCAAATCCATTTGATGTGTGCAATAGTCCACTTATGGTGGAGATTGGCTTGAGTAAGATAAATGTGAGACTTAGGCTTTTGAGTTTTTTGGGTAGACCACTTGTTACAAGATTAGATGGGGAAGTGATTAGAAAGCATTGCATTTGAGATGACTCTAAAAGGACTATCATAGCCAACAAGAGAAAAAAAGGTCTTGCATATCCCTCATGACTTTGTCAAGTTATTTGGGAACTCAATCATCACCTTGTTTAAAAGTAAACCATGTAAGGTAGGTGGAAGTGGTCATAGAATGTTGATAATGGTTGGGATAAAAAATCTCATATTGTTGTTCTTGTAGAACCATGTTCATGTTCTTCAACACACAAATGCATAGGGAGAAGCATTGCTTATCTTTCAAGGCTCAATCATGTTGAAGTTGCCTCATATAATCTAATGTGCATCTAGATGCAAGTTTACTAGTTAGCACCAAAATGTTGCTCTTTCTACGACATTATTAGAGGCTTGAATGTTGCTGATGCCAAGGATATGGCTTTATATGGCTTTCAAAATTAAATAACACCCAATCAACCCTACTAGTGGGGTCAGAATCCCAATTGACAATGTTTTGGGTCAAAATTGGGGAAAGCAAAAGTGACAAAACACTTATGCAAATAACTTCATTATTGTACATGTGGCTTAAGCCCCAAGAATTAACCAATGCCTAAAGCAAAATGCTAGTAATTTTACCTTTTACAAACAAAGTGTTTTTTTATATGCAAATGATTGACAACTAGCCTCAATTGTGTAGTTATGAGTTAGGGCAATGAGGTCACATCTCATCTTTAAGAGACATCATGACCAACAAATCAAGATCAAACACCACCATTGGGGAGAGAAAATGACCTTGACCATTGGAGAAGAGATAATTTTTTTCTTTTATTGAACATAAAGTAATGGCCTTAACAAATGATTTAGAGTGAGAGCTTAAAGAAATCCTTTATATATTTAGAGGGACAAGACAAAGAAATTGTATCTTCCTAACTATATTAGTGGAAGGTCCAACATGAGCCTCAATCAAAGCCCTTGCCTTTACAATGAAACTCCCCACTAATAACTTAGGCACTACACTATCACTTTCCCTGAGACATAGACTATGCTCTCACTCCTTATTGGCCCCATTGACAACAACAATAGCCACCTCTCTTTACCATAGTTGGCTCTCACTAAAGGGAGCATGCATCATGCATGACACACTTTGACTCTTGATGAGCACAATTTTGGTTCTTTTTCCAACCCACATAGAATGTGCTTCTTCCATCCTCTACTAAAATTCTATTTAATGTCAATTGAGGTTGCTTGGTCAACTGTTCAAAAGTCGAACAAGCATTGAGCGCATCTCTCTTTGACTCCAACACACATCATTCCTTAAGCCATACATAAGATCAAGTAGAACCAACAAGTCCAAGAATAAGTAATCACAGAGAAACACTGAGGTGCATGTTCTCATCTAGCCCATCTAGGTCAGTGTAACTATTGGTTAGAAATTACTTTTGATTATTTTGCATAAAGTCTTGCATTTGGAATGGATGACACTTGTCTTGTACATGCTCTCCCTCCCCTATAGATGGCAAATGACTACATGAGGGGTGAGCAACAATTTTATGGAGAAAAGCCAACAATTGAGTTATAGAAGAGGTTTTGAAGGTTGAAAAATTGCAATCGTCTCTTGTGAGTTGGAATAAATAATGGATGCTTGTAGTGTATGGGATATCAAAGGTGAAACTTGATAATTTGATAGAGACTTTGCATGTTTTGGACACATGCCCAATAGCATTAGTGGTTCAATAGTTTTGTTGGTTAGATTTCTTGTTATTGGGGTCTCGTTGCCCTAAGCTAAGTTGTCGGTTTGAGTATGGGATAGGTATTGATTCAGGGTTTAGGTATGCTACTAAGCCCATTTTTTTTTCTCTTGGGTACGAGTATAGGTACGACTACGGCTATATATATAAAATTATACATATCTAATAATATATAATATATATACTAATCATATATTATAATTTTTTATATATTACTTTACATATTTAATATAGAATATAATAATAATTATTAATATAAAAATGTTATTGCAAAAATGCTATAAAAATGTATTTTTAATGCAAGTAAAAAGTAATGTAAAAAATATATATTTTTTTAAAAACTTGTCGGAGGGTAAGAGTTAGGTTTATTTGGCTTCATCAAATGATTTCACATTTATTTCTTGATCAGGATAGATCCGTTGGTACTATCGATAAAAGCATATGCACTATTTAGTTGCTTAGTTTGGATAAGGGCCTTGCCCCAACTATAGAAAGCCAACTCCTTGATATGAGATGCATGCTTCTTGATTAGATTGCTCTATACTAGAAAGAATTTAGTGTTTGTTCACCATCGGCCTCTTGACCTACTTTTGATAAGGCCATGTTTCATTATTTTATTTTAGTAGTCATCAGTCACTCAATTTTTGGATATTTAACCACATTCAATACTAGTTAACAGTTGGGAGTGTTTGGGCATGTCAAGAGACAACTAGGGCATGCCCTTGCTGCATCGAGTACCTTGTGGGTATGTTTGAGACATGCCCTAGCCATCTTGTGCTTGCTCTCACTTTTGTTTGATTTGGGTACTCCACCAATTTTACATGTTGTTGGTAACTTCTATCCTAAGCATTCAAGATTGATTTGCTATTATCTACAAAAGGCTTTACAATTGTGTGGTGTTTTCCATTAGAGGGCAATCCTCGATCTTATAATTTGTAGATTCACAATGGAAGCATGTGTTGGGTAGATTATTGTAAAGCATTCACTAAGAAAATCACTTCTTACCAATTTGAATCTTAAGGGATTCTGATAAGTAGGGGGTATTTTCCACAGCATGTCAACTTGTGATCTTGCTATCAGGATTCAACCGTGTAGTTTGATGAGTCAAACTCATTGATCCATGTTTCATGAGTAGTGGTGGTTCACAAGAATCCATCTGTCATGATAATGAATGGCCCACTTAGCACTCATTGCATCTAGGGGATGCTCACAGAGGTGAAGCATTGGGCCTTCTCGGGAGGTCACCCATCCTAGTACTACTCCATCTCAAGCACACTTAACTTGCTTGGGAGCCATGATTATCACCAGCTACTTTGGTAACAATGGCATCAATATATGCATGTATCATTGAAGTAGAAAATTAAAAGAAAAGAAGCACACTACCCAAAGGGTCAAGGGCGGATTGCTTCAATGCAATAAATGCACAATTAATGAAAACAAAGACAAACTACCTTGCAGAGATTGAAAAAAGGATTCATAGTGTGACACATACAAGCAAGCTCAAAACCTTAGTAATGCCCAAATACTTACTTTTTGGTCAAATTCCAAATTGGTTCATATATTACTAAAACATTGTTTATGCAAAGTTGAGTTAAAAAGGGCTCACAATTTCTTGTGCCTTAAATCATTTCGTTTTATATGCTATTAATTTTTAATTCATCATTTGATGGAAGACAACTTGAGAAAGCGAACAGGCAGATCAATTTTAAGCAAAATTACATTGGCAATAAATGCTCCTTTGTATCCCAAGAAATTGATTGATAAACTAGGGGTCCTTTCCATACTAGTTTTGTTTACCACACAATTGCTTTTGGTATGGGAATCTCTACCCCTTGAAGACACATGGTAAATATTTAATCTAAAACTTGCAATGGTTGTTCTAGAAATCCTCTTATATACTTACATCACATTTTTTCTCCACATCTGATCTCCTCAAATTCATTTACAACCACAATACAAGCACTTGGAGTGCTTTCTTTTCCATGTGGGGTCAAGTGATTGAATACTCCATGGAGTTTGCACACAATGAGTTTTGTTTTTCAGTTCTATAGGGCATGATTTGAGGATATCTAACAACACCTTCAGGATATTGAAGGAGGAGAAGAAAAAAAAGACGAAGATGAGGAGGTTCTGGAACATGTGAATGCAAGAGATAAGGGAAAGGGTATGGCCAAGAGGAATAGAGCTCACCAAGTGCAAAAATAGGGAAAAAGGTGGCCATGGCTTTGATTTTTTAATTAGGTAAATTAATTCATACGAATTCAAATTTACTTATCATCTCTGCTAAATTAATTCCTTAGGGGATGAGGATTTTAACTTTTTTCCATAATACATCTATGAAATTGAAAGTTTTAATGATGGTTTTCTTGAGTTTTTGGTGAATTATTTGTTTTAGCATTGAGTTACGAGAGATATTTTAGGGTGTCTATTTTTTCTGGTTTGTGTATTTTTTTCACTTGGACTATTTTTTAATCATCTTTGCTAACATAATGCTTCTATTGGTGAAGGTTTCATAGAATTTTGGTGAGTTAGAATTTTTAGTGTTTGTTTTTTTTGCTTTTTGATGGGTTGCTTGTAGTAGCGGTAAATGGAAAGATGTAATGCTGAATTTTTGTTGTGCTTTCCTTGAGTTTTTATGTAATTATTGCCTTTTTGGCTTAGGGTTTCAACTTTTTCCTTTCTTGGGATGAGTTTGAGGGTTTAGAGTTTTAATTTGTGATCTATTTTTATTTCTTTCCTTTAATTTTTTTTATGAGTTGAGGGAACTAATTCCTTTAGAGGCAAGGTGCTTAGTTGTTTTTGTAGATTTTTGGTGAATTAAAAGTTTTAAGGTCTATTCTCAAGGTTTTGATTGATTATTTGTTTTATTGTGAATTATTATATCTATTTTAAGCATAGTTCCACAGAGTTTCTTGATGGGGGGACGGGTTTCGGGGACAAGGGGACCAAGGGCCTAAGTTTGGGGACGGCGGGGGGACGGTGGTGGGGTGGCGGCGGGGGGGCAACACTAAAATATATATAGTACTTGGAAAAATAGTTATAAAAAGATGTATAAGAATTACAAATGAAACTTTGGCAAACTAGTTTTAAGCATTTTAATTTTGAAGTGAACATTAACTTGGTGTTTGGGTGGAGACCATAGGCCATTACGGTTTAGCCTTGAGCACGGAGTTCGAAGAAAATTTTGATTAAAAGAAAGTTTGCTTTTTGGTCGTCTAGTTGGAGGAGACTCTTGGTTGTCCTTGAGATGGTCAAGAGACTCCTAGGAGTCCTCCAGACGTCTCTAGGATGTCCCTATGTCCTTGGTGTCTTGGTGGTGTTTTGGAGATGACACGTTACAGGTAGGGCGATGAGGGACATCCCAAGTCCCCAAGTCTCAGAGACCTCGTCTCAAAAATGCGAGGTTTTTTTGAGGAGGGGGGGGGGTACGTATCCCTGTGGAACATTGATTTTAAGTATTATAAGATCTAGAGATTAGAATTTTGACCATAGTTTAATGACATCGTTTTTTGCTAGACTCATTGGGTCCCAAAGGGTGTGAGAGGTAGCATGTTTTATTGCCTCAAATTGGGTGACTTGCCAAGTTTGTTGGAGATTCACACAGTCTTCTAGGTTTGGTGCATTTTTGCAAAACTCACTGCAAACAGTGAGCATAGAATGTCCAAATTAGAAGGGATAACAAAAAAAACACTAAATTCTTTTCAAAAGACATTAGAATTTTTTTTGAAAAGACAAGTTTTAAAACCTATAGAACATGTTTAATTTCTAAATTGTCATTTGTTCACTAGTTAGTTTTTCTAATCCATCATTGCTTACTATGGACACGAACCATGCTATTCGACGATAAAAAAATTTCACTCTAAAACTTATAAAACATTTTTCTTTTTTAAATTGTCATTTGTTCACAAGTTAGTTTCTTCAATACATCCTTGCTTAGTAGAAAGCATTGGACATGTTATAACATTGTGATCCAATGATAGTTTTGCTCTAGTGTTTTGAGTGGTTGTTTAGTATGTATTTTAGCAATAGAATGTATATGAATAAAAATGCTTGGAATTTTTATTATCAAAGATTTTACACCAATGTTTCAAATTACACTCTCTAATCCATCATCAAGATGAAACATGGTATGTGCGGATTATACATGATGGGTTTACATATAGTACTATGATGCCACATAAGTATCACCTAGGGAAAGGGAAAGGGGGCAATTGAAAGAATTAGTTGTAATTGTCATTAAATAATTTTACCATTAAATCAAAATTTATGATTTTTTTCTAATCAAGGGTCTTTTTATTAAGTTAATAATTAGCGGCCATGAGTGGCATAATTCCAAGCACACATCTCTATCTAAATGCTGATCGTGCTTTCTAATTTCAACTATCTGCGATAATTGTCTTCAAAATAGTTTCAATTTACAACTAAAACTTTAGTGTACTCGATGCAAATCCAAGGCTTTGTATTAAACAAATGTTCCAACAATGTTTTATGTTTGCATGATGTTCTTTTAACCTCGTACAAATAGAGTTATTAGTTCCCCAATGAATGGTTTT
>VDFB02071799.1:0-14865 GCA_007258455.2 Sequoia sempervirens
CAAAAGTACTCAACATTGAAGAGTTTTCCGTTCTCCAATGGACAAAATGATCAAACCCTGGTCACAGGAGAATGCTCAGAAGAAAATGCACAAGGCAAATCGAAATAGTCAAAGTTATGAGTTTCTATTGCCAGGAAATGCTTAATACCAATTGGCACGCATTTCAAGAAAAGTACGGCCTTGGCAATCATTAAAATATTTTAATATTTTAATATAACCCTTTTCAATAGTTGCCTTTAAAATCTTTGAGCACACTTTTCAATATTTTAAGTTATTAAAATATTAAAGTCCCCTTTTTGACATTTCTTAAGTGATATAAAATAATATTAAAGTCAATGTGACTTTAATAAAAGGCGTATAAGTTAAATAATTAACTTAATCACTTAATATTCCGTAATACGCTCAAAACTCAGGATAATCACGTGCTGTCAGAAGCTGTGAACTCCTGGAATGCAAACGCCCGCTGTGATCCAAGCACTGTCCACTGAAAACACGAACAATCAAACTCTCCAAAAAGCATCACTGACCCTCTATCCACTCTGGCTAGCCCACAAGGGTCCAATAAAGGGCTAACACACTGTTCCCGAGAACTGTCTAGCGAGGGGACATCACAATCTGCCCTCCTCGAATTTGCTTGTCCACAAGCAAACTCAAAGCTGGATGCTAAAGAACACTGTCACTCTCCCACGTCGCATCCTCTGCCGGTAGATCCCTCCACTTAACCAAGTATTCCCTGATGACCCGCCTCCGAAGCTGACGCTCTCTGGAGTCCAGAATGGGCTCAGGTATCAAAACTAATTTGCCCTCATCATCCAGGGGTGGCAAATCAATAGAAGGAATTACGTGTTGTCCCAACGCTTTTTTGAGGCGCGACACATGGAACACGTTGTGAACTCTACTGTCCACCGGAAGATCCCGTCACTTAAAGCCCGCACACCCGGCCCCTGCGTCGACAACTTCACGAGGTCCATAGTGTCCCGTGACTTGAGTTTCACCGAGACCCCTTCTTACTTGAAGAATTGGAAACGCCTATCACAATTTTGAAGCACATCGGAGGGTATTTTTACCAAATCATCGATCTCGAGAAGATGCGGCTCTACTGCGTCTACGTCGGCATATTGTTTTTTTGCTGATTTTTGGGCTGCGTATATTTTCCCCTAAGTGCTTTCTCATAATATCACGGTTCTCACTGTAATGCGTCGGCCGGGGCTCTCACTTTGTCACTTTCCGACCCAATGAAGTCCGAAACCGGTGTCACAGCATATCCATATAACGCTTGATATGGTGTCATCTGGATGCTCATGTGATGGGTGGTGTTGTAACAGTACTCACATAAGTATAACCACCTCACCCATGCCTTCTGCTGCCCTGAACTATAGTTACGCAAGTACCCTTCCACCCATTTGTTGACGATCTCCGTCTGCCCATTTGTCTGGGGGTGGTAGCTGGTACTAGGGGTGAGCTCTGTCCCACAAAGCTTGAATAACTCCTGCCAGAAGTTACTCATAAATCTGCTGTCCCTGTCGCGAACTATACTGCGAGGTAAACCGTGCAGCCTGAATACCTCTCGGAAGAACAAATCAGCAATCTGAGTAGCCGTGTGTGTAGTAGTGATTGCGAAAAAGTGTGCATATTTCATCAATCGATCTACCACCACGAAAATACTATCCTTCCCTTGAGCTTTTGGCAAGCCCGTGATGAAATCCATGGATAAACAATCCCACTTCCTCTCAGGGATAGGAAGCGGCTGTAGAAGACCTGCAGGGTATGTGTGCTCTTGCTTGTTCTGCTGACAAACAAGACATTCCCTGACATACTGGAGAACATAGGACTTGAGACCCTTCCAAGAGAATCTCTCCCGTACCTGCCTATAGGTCTTATAGTACCCGGGATGTCCTGCCATGGGTGAATCATGCAATGACCTCAAAACCCTGTCCCTCATCTCAGAACCTGGAACCAATAAAATCCTCCCTTTGTAGATGATAAGGTCATCTACAAGTGAATACCTGTCATCCAACACTGATCCATCTACTATGCTAGAGGCCCATGGGTCCTTAGCATACTCTGCTACTATCAGGTGTCTCTAGTCTTCTGAAACCAGTGTAATAGAACTCAAGTGAGGGCGGCGAGATAAAGCATCAGCAACCACATTCTGAGTGCCCTTGACATAGGAGATGTCAAAATCGTAAGACTGAAGCTTGCTGACCCATTTTTGTTGTCTCTCATTAAGATCTCGCTGCCCAAGAAAATGCTTCAGACTATTATGATCGGTTTTCACAGTGAACTTACTACCAATCAAGTACTGCCTGAATTTGGCCATCGCATGCATGATAGCCAACATTTCCTTATCATAGATACTAAAACTCCGTTCAGGCCCTCTTAGCTTTCTGCTCTCAAAAGCTATGGGGTGTCGATCCTGCATAATAACTGCACCAATACCCTCACCACTGGCATCGCAATGTAACTCAAAGGGTTTAGTGAAGTCCGGTAAAGCCAAAACAGGACACGAAGTCATGAGAAGTTTGAACTTCTCAAAGCACGCTTGTGCTAATGGTGTCCACTCAAAAGCACCTTTCTTAGTCAAATCAGTTAGTGGCGCAGCATGCCACGAGAACCCACTAACAAACCGACGATAGAAAGCACACAATCCTACAAATCCCCTGAGCTGTGTCAAAGTCTCAGGTGTAGGCCAATCAATGATGGCTCGAACCTTCTCTGGGTCCATGCTGACTCCTGCACCGCTGATGATGTGTCCCAGATATAAAAGCTCTGCCATGCCCAATGCACACTTGGACTCCTTGGCATACAAGGACTCCCTGTCAAGTATTCTCAGAACCTCATCCAAGTGAACCATATGTTCCTCCCATGATTTACTATATACCAGGATGTCGTCGAAGAACACTAAAACAAATTTCCTCAAGTGAGGATGGAAAACCCTGTTCATTGTCGACTGAAACGTGGCTGGAGCATTGGTTAACCCAAATGGCATAACCAAAAAATCAAAGTGTCCACAGTGACATCTGAACGCAGTTTTCTCTATGTCCTCTTCTCGGACTCTGATCTGGTGATAACCTGTTCTCAAATCAATCTTTGAGAAGTAGCAAGCTCCATGAAGTTCGTCTATCAACTCATCTATCCGAGGAATAGGATACCTGTTCTTTATGGTTTTCCTGTTGAGCATTCTGTAATCGATACACATCCTAAGTGTACCATTCTTTTTCTTCACCAAAACAACTGATGAAGCAAAGGGTGACTTACTCGGCCTGATGTGCCCCATAGCTAATAGCTCCTGAATAGTCTTCTCAATCTCATCTTTCAGACGCTTGGGGTGCCGGTAAGGAGTAATCATAATTGGTTTCGTGCCCTCCTCCAGCTCTATAATATGCTCAATACCTCTATCAGGAGGCCTGCTTGGTGGAATAGCACTGAATACCTTCGCATGTTTGATTCGAAGTTCCTGCACATCTGGATGGTATGGAGAAGCTTGCTGATCCAACTGTGAAGGCATTAGCTTGCATTCAGCAGCCCACTCTACCATATCATTACGAATCAAACGCTCCATTCGCCGAAGTGAAATCTCCCTAAGGTTGCTGTCCCTGATGGCTTTGAGAATATGATTTGTGCCATCAATGGTGAACTTCATCTCCATGTCCCGCAAATTAAGCGTGAACTCTCCTATTGCATGAAGCCACTTCATGCCAAGAACTACATCAGTTCCACCCATGTTTACCACATAAAAATCTGCCTTGAACTCAAAATTATTAAGTTTCAAAGGCAAGTCAGGTATCATCCTCTCACAATCGAGAGTGTTCCCATCTGCAACCCTCACACGAATGCCTTCAAACTGCTGAGTTTGAATACCCCGTTTCTCTACCAACCGTGAATCGATGAAGTTATGGGTTGCACCTGTATCAAGGAGAGATATGACCCTTTGACCAGCTAGGATCCCACGGAGTCTGAAAGAACCCTCTTTCTGCATGCTGGACATATGAGCCTCCTTAAGTTCTGTTTCCTCTGCAATTTCTGCTTCATTTTCTGATTCTTCTCCATCTGTATCATAGATTGGAGCTCGCTGATCAGAAAAATCAGTCAATGGTTCTTCCTCATAAAACCACTCCATGTGCTTGTTTTGCCCTTTTGGTTTGAGGGGGCAATCATGATTAAAATCATACGGACCTTTGCAGTAAAAACAGAGTTTTCTCCTTCTCAAATCATTCATGGTTTCTCGATCTAAAGGGGCTGCAAATTTCTTTTTCTGATCTGTATTATCAGCCTTCTTTGGATCTGATTTATTTTCCGTGTATGATGTGGTAGGCTTCGAGCTAAAAGGCTTACGAGGTGTAGATAGCTCCATGCTGCGAGCTTTCCTCATTGCCTCCTGTAAGGTAGGTGGATCAAATGCTTTTATCCAACCTTTCATGGGCTCGAAAAGACCTTCAATGAACAATATGACCAGCCTTCTCTCTGAGATCCCTGTCACCATAACAGATAGTCTTTGGAATTCACCAATGTACGATTCCAAGCTACCTAACTGTTTCAGCTGTGCTAAATCTCTGAAGAAAAGCTCAGGATCCCTTCTGTCAAATCTCTCAACCAGTCTATCAGTAAACTCCTGGTACGAGGTAATCCTGTCATGATGAAGAGTAGTCATACCATGAATCCACCAGTCATGTGCTACGCCATCAAGATGAAGTGCTGCAAAGCGAATGGCATCCACCTCAGGCATGGGGCGTAGTGTCAGGAAAGTATCCAGTTTACTAACCCAGGCACGTGCTGTAACTCTGCCACTGCCATCAAAGTGAACCAAGGTTAGTTTGCTGGTTGCCTGTTTAAGATCACTCTGTTTGTGTCTAGGACGCCTGTCATTCCTGTTCCTGGTGTGCTCTCTCTTCTGGCTTATGAATCTATCAAAGTTAAGGTGCCCCTTAACCCTCGGTGGCAAATTATCCCACTCATCATGCATAGCCATAATATTATCTGCAAAATTTACTTCACCACCTTGTTCAGCTTCGTCCACTTCCTCAGCATCATCTCTGGTGAATGTGGGATATGTAGCTCTCTCATAGGTGCGTACTGGATCTATAATCCTCTGTGGCTGTCTATGGATACTGCTATCTCTATCTGAATCCAAACTACGAGCTCTGTTTATTGACAAATTCTGAACATTCGTGCTGAGTTGTTGAAGAATAGTTGCAACCTGTTCTTGCCCTGCAACCATGCCTCTAAGCACGTCTTTGGCTTCTCTGTCCTCATCCTCCCAAGTATTCCTGTGAGAACTTTCTCCAGCCCTGTTCGCCATATTGTCCCAATCTAATTCCTCCTCCTGATCTGCAAACGAAAATGGTGGAAAAGGATTCTGGTCGCCTCTTTGATTTCTAGGACCCCCTCTGAAATAGGACTTGCCAAAACCCTCTTTATTTGACTTCATAAATTCTCAAACCCCACAAGCTGGCAGGATGTGTGCTCTGATACCACTGTGATGAGCCCTGTTGGCTCTCAGCTCAAAAACCCTCAATTTCTTAAGTCTTTAAATGTTTTATTAAGTTTTTAGAGAAATCTTAATAGACAGAAGAGAAGGGCCGCAGCATATTTTTGCTCATAAAATATGAATTTGATCTTATTTCTTCAAAAGGAAAGTACAGAATATATTATTTAACACCAACAGATAGATTAAGAATGATAAACATACCAAGAAGGCTCCAGATTATTTTAAATAAAGAACTGGCCAGATCTACAGCTGGAATTGGTGAAAACAAGCATAAATGCACGCCAAGACTCCAGAAGTGTCTTTTCCTGCTCTGAAACTGGTCACAAGCCTCTGAAATAGCTAGCCGCCAATGATAGATGCCAAAGCCCTCTCAAAAGGAAGGCGTTTCACTTATTTCATTCACACGCCTTTCTCAAGGCACAAATTCCAAGGCAGGCCGTACGGCCATGAAAACAAGAGAAAGAATCTCTGAAAGAAGAATCCCAGAAGCTGTAGAAGGACGCCACCAAGAAACCCTCAAGTTATTGCATAAGAACAAAGAAACTGCAAATATGAAAACCTCTGTCTGCAACTGTAGAACCTCTGTGTGAAGCCCTCAACTGTACTGATTCAGCTGATCTTTCACAGCCTCAAGAGTACTCAACACTGAAGAGTTTTCCGTTCTCCAATGGACAAAATGATCAAACCCTGGTCACAGGAGAATGCTCAGAAGAAAATGCACAAGGCAAATCGAAATAGTCAAAGTTATGAGTTTCTATTGCCAGGAAATGCCTTTATACCAAATGGCACGCATTTCAAGAAAAGTACGGCCTTTGCAATCATTAAAATATTTTAATATTTTAATATAACACTTTTCAATAGTTGCCATCAAATCTTTGAGCGCACTTTTCAATATTTTAAGTTATTAAAATATTAAAGTCCCCTTTTTGACATTTCTTAAGTGATATAAAATAATATTAAAGTCAATGTGACTTTAATAAAAGGCGTATAAGTTAAATAATTAACTTAATCACTTAAAATTCCGTAATAAGCTCAAAACTCAAGATAATCTCGTGCCGTCAGAAGCTGTGAACTCCTGGAATGCAAACGCTCGCTGTGATCCAAGCACTGTCCACTGAAAACACGAACAACCAAACTCTCCAAAAAACATCACTGACCCTCTATCCACTCTGGCTAGCCCACAAGGGTCCAATAAAGGGCTAACTGCTGTTCGAGGGCACAACCACAGCGAGGGATCACATTTTCCAAAGGTTGCTTCTGATGAATTGTCAAACTCCCTCTGAATGTAAATTCCTCCTCTTCGAAGAAACTGATCTCAAAGACAACTTGAATAAGTTCTTCATCTTCAAGAGATGTCTCCAGTTAAGTTATCTCTTCAGCCTGCATGAATTCCTCACAGGATGCCTCAAGCTCTTCTTCTCTAGGCAATCTCTCATCACCCTCTTGCTCCTTGATCTGTCCTGGAAGCATTTAGAGAGAGATTACTAATAGTTTAAACTATCCAGAAGAAATATCAAAGCTAGAATCATACATGTTTCACTATCTCAATGTTATAGCATGAATTAATAACTACATAAAAAATTCATGAACATTACTTAAACAGGAAATACTTATCTCGTTGAAATCAGAATTTCCTTAAGTGTTGTACTTAAACACTTTTTCAGGTCTGCACTTATCTTTCCCTTAGGTCTGCTCATGTGAGCATTAATTTTGCTCTTGAATGTTGACTCTGCTTAAAACAACAGTTCCTTCTCACATATCTCCTAGGGAGAAGTCCTGTGCCAGATATATTTATGATGATGCTCTATAATCAGCAACTATATCAACTCATAGTGAATATGCAACTGCAAAGGCTCTGACGCCTATCATTCCTAAAGTGACTATAACCTACTTAACTCATATCAACCACAACAGCTAGTGGCCAAGATACAATAAACTTGATGTCTTGATTTACACAATCAGCAATAGGCTTAGTCAACCCAAATCTGATTAGGTCTTTTCAAAAACCCGCTCTGATATCATGTTAATGTTTTAGGATCAAATTTAACAGAAAGCAGAAAAATGAACATAAAGAACAAATGAACACAGTATTTATCCTGGGAAAACCCTCCTCATGAGGGAGAAAAACCCAACCAATAATATCTCTTATATTATTGAATCTCAAAAGAAACTCCTTTACAATGAGGCCGATATGAGAGCCAAAATACAGC
This sequence comes from Sequoia sempervirens, assembly GCA_007258455.2. Taxonomy (NCBI): domain Eukaryota; kingdom Viridiplantae; phylum Streptophyta; class Pinopsida; order Cupressales; family Cupressaceae; genus Sequoia; species Sequoia sempervirens. The sequence continues at coordinate 7,699 of VDFB02071799.1, forward strand.
ATTACAAACTGATACAAACTGTCAAAAGTTATCCTTGCCTTTTACTCAGCTCACCATCTGCTCTTTTTTCACACTCTTGCTCTTGAAAAATTCGAACTTCATCACAATGAACTGAATACCGAATGAATGTAAATACAAAGTGACTTTCTAAACATAGCATGTCAGTTACATGCAAGGTAGATACCTCTGCATGTTAGAAGGCGACTGCAGGACAGTTACAAGATGACGCACAAGAGGAATCATGCAACTAAATTTAGGAGGCATTACAAAAAGATTCCACTGCATGTTAGTTACAGATTGCATGCAGACTTTGAATAAGACAGTTTGAAGGTCGGCCCAGCTTCAAAATAGCAAATACAAAGACAGCTGGAAGAATCTGACTGACGCTGTCATAAACATTAACAATCAAGGTGCTCCTTGCCATCACCATATAACTTTGGAAAATTCTTCCTTGATCCATGAGAAAGCTCATGATGTTCTACAAATGGCAATGAACCAATTTGATGTTTTAATGTTATGTATTAAGGTTCTATAATGTGTATGATGAATGCTTTATCAATGTTATCATATAAATATTTGAAATTTCCTTATATTGTTAAAAATTTCCTTTTTGAACAACCACCTCCTAAAAAATGGCCAAGAAAAAACCCATACTAGAAACACATTCCCTTGTCCCTTCTGTCCTCAACTTGGAAACTTCGGGGAGCATAGCCTGTGTGCGTGGGTTGAGGGCCAGATCTTCAAAAATCAAAGGTTTCCAATGTTTGGAAACCTAGGCATGTAGCTCCACTAGGCTAGGCTATAGGTATAAACCTACTAACCCCAACTTAGAAGATCTCTCAATTTCCTCTGAAGTGTGAGCCCAAAACTGCTAACAAAATGTTCTCAGATTTACAAATAGTCCATGGGGACACCCTAGCTATGCACCCCCTAGTAGATCTACATCCAACTATTACCACACCACAATAATCTCCTCCATTCGAGGAAGAACCATTTGTGGCCTACAGACCCAAAGAAGAATCCAAAGCTGTAGAAGAAGCAACACCTGCAGATTTAGAAACCCCCTTGGCTGCAAACATATAGGAGGAAGCTGCCAAACTGTTCCAGCCACTTTAATTCGTCAAGACACCCCCAAACCATGCTTTGGCATGGCTAATGAAGTGGTAGACAAACACCCAAGGAAAGAGATACCACATAGGTGCCCTAGAAACCCAATAGAGGTAGTAGTTGTCATATCACCCATCAAACTCAATGTACTATTGAGTATAATGTACATAAGAACTACTTTATTTAAGACATCATTTACTTTATTTTTACTTGAACAGATATTTTATTTTTCTACCATTTTAAAAAAGCTAAATGAAAACAAATTGTTTACATCTTAAGTACATAGCTCTTTCAGTAGTTTTACTTATTATTTATTTACTTCTGAAAGCTATTTTATTCACTACAATTTAATGAATTTTTCCACAATTCAAATGCAATATTTTTAATATATTTTCTTCCAAAATATTTTAATTGCTCTTACATGTTTTTATTGCTGCTAGGGCTCTGTATATTTTAGTAATACTTTTGTTTTGAAAAGAGTAGTAAATATTCTGTATTTATATGTAACTTTTGGTTGAAAATAAAAAGACACTGCTTTCCAAAAGCCACCATTCGTTATTAATAATTCTATTTGTGAGCTGCCAAAGGTTTTCTAAATATTTGTTTTGTCAGCTGTGAGGAGTGTTTGTGAACTTAGTCATGCCATAACATCCTACACTTTGCTTCTACTGCAGTTTATGCCTCTCTGTGTAATAATTTTGTATGTAAAGCAATAGAAACTATATATAAAGGCTGCATGGAATGCAAAACTCAGATCAACAAAACAAATCATAAATAAGACAGAACTGATGGAAATGGAAATATCTTCATCGCGCACATCATCAATGTACAGATTCTTCAGTAAACATAGTTAACATGAATTCACAAATAGGCGAGAGAGCTCTCACAAGCATCAAGAGTCACCCCTAATTTCTCATATACAGCTGGACTATGACAGGGGTGCTAGTTGGAGGCAACTGCCTGTATGCAACGAATGAGATTAGTTAAAATCCAATGTACATCATTTAGCGCTTTTTTATTCCCATGTAAACATAAATGTCCTCTTTGCATTATTTACATGTGTACCAAAATCTTTGATTATCTGCCTACAAAAAAATTGATTAATGTTCTTTTCTAGCTATTTTTTATTAAAACTTAAATTGAAAATATTTTTCCATTTAGAATTTGTACTATGGTTCCTGGATGTTGAGTAAAAAATTCAAATGATTCAAGAGTAATTTCACAATAACATTTGAATGCTACCAGGTGAGCTATGGACAGGTTCTGAACACGGTTCGCTAAGAGTTTGGCCATGGGAGGCTACTAAGAGAGCTCTTTCTCTTGCTCCAACAGAGAGGCACATGGCAGTTTTGTCAATGGAAAGGTCTTACATTGACCTTAGAAATCATATTACAACACGAGGTACATGTAGTGTTACAGATTTGGATGTGAGGTTTCTGCTATCAGATCACTCAATAGGAAGAGTTTGGGGTGGTGGATATTTTTTCTTGTCACTCTGGTAATGTCTTTACCAGTTCTGTTTCTTTCTTACCTGATAAAATAATTTTTGAAGGAACTAGAATGTCTTTACTGGCATGGTTTCTTTCTTGTCTTCAGTAGAGCAATACCATACTCAGACTAGTTATCATTTCCTAGCATATTCAGTTTGAAAATGTTTTTCTTAGTTGGACCATTGCTCTATTTATGTTTTGTGATGTTAATATTCAGTTGCATAGTTTTGTCTTACAGGGATGCTCAGACAAGGGAGGTACTCAAAATATTTGGAACAAATGCAGAGGCAGAATTTTGTAGCAAAGACATTTCTGCAAAAAGGAACTCTCCTAATGAAGATGAGATTAAGATAAATTTTGCTAAAGTTTCTATGAAGGAAAAGACACAGGGTGCCTTGAGATTTTTCCAGCGCTCAAAAAATGTTGTCTTGGAAGCTGCTGATGCTGTTCGGCGTGCTGCAGTACGATCTCAAATTGGAGATGATACGAAAAGAACAAAAGCTCTAGCAGCATTAACCAATCAAATGATTTGGACTGGATATGAAAATGGACTGCTTGTGCAGTGGGATTGCCAGGGTAATCGTATTCGGGAATTCATGCATTCATCTACTGCTATTGAATGTTTATGTGCTTTAGGGACAAGAATTTGGATTGGATATGCAGATGGGAGGGTGCAGATCATGGAACAAGATGGTAATCTATTGGGAGGATGGGTTGCTCATGGTTCTTCTGTGGTGGAGATGGCTGTTGGAGGTGGCTATGTTTTTAGTTTGGCTGGTCATGGGGGTATACGTGGGTGGTCAGTAACATCACCAAGTCCCCTTGATAGCAGATTAAGATTAGCTTTGATGCAGAAAGGTTTGAGTTACACAAAAAAGGAACATATAACGATACTGGCGGGCACTTGGAATGTGAATCAAGAAAGGCCCACTTATGATTCTCTTATCGCTTGGCTTGCTTCTCCTGCATCAGAGGCTAGCATAGTTGTTATTGGCCTACAAGAAATGGAAATGGGTCCAGGTTTTTTAGCCATGGCAGCAGCCAAAGAAACAGTTAGTTTGCCATTTCTGAAAGTTTATGTGAATTTCTCTTATAGCTTAGTAAATATGTTTTGTCATTGGTTGATATATTTCAAGAAACATGTGACATACAGATTGTTTCTTACTTTTTTCTTGGTACTACTATTTGCTTTTCCACATGGCTTTTGTCAAATGAAATATTTCAAAATCGCTTTTACATCTAAATAGACATGAAATAATAGTTTTGTTTTCCTGATCCCATGCATAAATATAAGCATTAAGTGCAGTTTTTGTGGTGTTCAGAATTAGTTTTAAATTTGATTGCGTATTACAATAGGAATTAAAGTATAGAATTATGTTAAAATGTTTTATTCATTTAGACGGGCTAGTTCTAGGAATCTGTGACTCCTTTATCTGCCACTAAAATAGTTATGTTTTTGTCTAAATAGACACGAAAGAATAATTTTCTTGTCATCAAGCCACTTCCAAAAACAGGCATTAAAAGTATTGTGTGCTTGTGATATTAGGAGTTGAGTAGGGAGTTGGTTGTTGGGTTAGGTGTTGTACTTGTTGAGTAATTAACAATTAATGTTGGTGGTTAAGTGTGCTGATCTTGGGATGGACATTACATTTGGGTAATTCAATATTTTCTTATATAATTATTGTATGTAACTTTGGAAACATGTATTTAATTAAGGAGCATGTGAAGACATGCATCAAGACAAAACAAATTCAAAACCATTTCAAGATAGAATATGAAGTCACAAAGTTGGTACCATTCTCTAGGTGGAACTATTTGGCCTTGGAAAGTGAAAAGTCATCTTGGGTAGGTGAAGGGTCATACTTGGGTGCCTTTGGGAGGTGTAACCATAGCTTTAGTAGATACCATTCGTGGTGTCATGTATCTCCCAACTCTATAATTAAAAGTCTTGGGATAGTGGTTTGAATTGCTGCTCTTAGAGTAAGGTGTTCCTAGAATTATGTTAGATTTGGAGCAAAAAATTGGTGACACCTTAAATCAGCTTTGTCATTGTATTGCAAACTATTTTATTGTTAATATATTGAGTGGTACTGATTTGATGTTGGGTTTTTTCTGAAAGGGTTTTCCCTAGGGTAGATTTGGTGTTGTGTCATCACTATCTATGGTTGCTCTTATCTCCATTGTTGCTGATACACTTTCATATTTCAGATTTGTGGTGTTAATAAGTCTGATACAAAACAACAAATTAACTCCTAAAGCAGATCTCCTTATTCTTTTCTCAATAATTGGTATCAAATCTTGGTTGCAAGTTAATACTTGATAAGGATGCTCTTGTCTTGGGAGATTTAGGGTTTCAAATGGAGTAGTTTGTGTTTATCTCAGATTTGTGTAAATCATGGCAATTACAGCAATAATGGAGGTTAAAAAATTTAATGGAACTAACTCTGAGTTGTGGAAACTAAAGGTGGAAGAGCACTTGGCTGAGAGAAATCATTGGGTAGTAGTAAAAATACACGAATATTTGTGCATAACAAATGAAGATTAGGAGAACCTTGATAGGAAAGCAAGGAGCTTCATTGGACTGTCTGTTGCTGATTTGGTATTATTAAATATCTATAATGAAAGTACATCTTATAGTTTGTGGGAGAAATTAGGGACTTTGTATCAAGCTGCCTTTAGTTAACAAAATTTTCCTAAGGAATAAATTGTATTAATTGAGAATCGGTGATGGAGACTCAGTTTTTGGTCATTTCAATGCTTTTAATGCCATTGTAAGTCAATTGGAATATGTAAGTATAAAGATGGATGAAGAGAATAGGTGTATAGCATTTCTTTGTACCCATCAAGATTCATGGGATAATCTTGTCATGACAATTAGTAGTACTTCTATGGAGTTACAACTTGAGGAAGTGGTGGCTGCTCTATTATTAGAGGAGATGAAAAAAGGACCATGGATGGTGGTGAAATCAGTGCTCTCATGGTGAGGGAAAGATCCAAAGAAAAGGGGAAGAAAAAGGTAGGCAGAGGGAGATCAATATCCAAAGGCAAGTCTCTTAACTAGTCAAAATTGAAGTGTTGGAATTGTGGTAAAACAAGATATTTCGAAAACAAATGTAGACTCAAGAAACATGATATGGATGATGATACTTCTTATGTTGATTCAAAATCCTTCAATGCAAAATTATATTAGAATGTAAGCCTTACCTCTTGTAATAAAGTCACTTTAGTGGCTTAGTGGTGAGTAGTAATGTTAGCTTATTAGTAATTACAATCTTGGACTACTGCCATGTTTATTTATTGACAGTTACATCTCTCAAACTCTATTTAAGGAGATGAAACCCTTTGCAATAGGCACTCCAATATAGTGTTATTTAGTTTTCATTGCTCATTTTCCAATATGGTATTAGAGTCAACACATAATGTGAGGTAACTATCACAGTACACATGCAGTCACAACTAGGGAAAGATTTCCAAGAACCAATTGTTGTAGTCATAGATGTGGGCAGCAGGAAATCACATTAACTTTTCCTAGATGCAAGGGTGCAAGGGCTTCAATATTCATGTTTTTAGTGCACCATATGAGCACTATTGTGAGCATTTATAGTAGATATGCCTTTGTTTCAACTTTCAACTATCATGCAATATGAATTTTTTTGTGACTTGTGAAATTTGTGATGTTCTCTCTAGTCTAAAATCGTGATTTTCTACACATGATTTAATTATAGTTGTCATTGATAGTTGGTATGCCCTTTTGCTTACAATTTCTGGAATGTGATCTAATCACATAGCTATAGGATTTATTTACTAGTTGAAGGATGTTAGAGGATCTAAAACATGTGAGGGTATATATTAGGTGTGGTCATTCAAGGGCCTTTCTAAAGGCACAATTAGGGCACATAGGTAGTTCTAAAAAATATAGGTCAAAGTTTGCATCCAATTTTTGTAAAGGTTCGAAAATTAAAAAGAGTTATTTTTTGAGGTATTATTTTTGAGAATGGAAATTCCATTAGAAAAATATTTTGGTGTCAACTTTCACACTTAGGAAAGTAAAAATCTAGAAACCACCCAAATGCAAATAAGTTACCGGTTTAGTAGGTTATAGAACAAAGATGGTAAAGCCAAAGCCGTTATTGGGCTTGCTCTCATTGATTTTGGGTTACATAATGTAGATCTAGTAAGATCATCAAAATAAATCTATAATTTGAATAAATTGTTTGGAGCAAAAGTAGTTAATGCAAAATTTTCTCTAAAGCTTCAACCATTCAAATTCAAGATGGATGCTAGGGTTACTATGTCTAGTCACATAAGCAATTTGCAATCTTTCATTATACAACCGGTAGAAGTCAATGCCATTGTAGATGATGAGCATGCCAAAGCCATTTTGTTAATTAGTTTTCCATTGAAATACAACAATATCATTTTTACCTAGTTAGATACCTTTTCAATCCCTATAAGATATGATTTTTGCTCTCTTAGCAAAAGAGAAAAATTGCAAAAGATATAGAAAGAGATCCTCACCATGAGAGTGCATTATTTTGAAGAATCAATCATAGAAGATTGGGAGATTGAA
>VDFB02071801.1:0-14038 GCA_007258455.2 Sequoia sempervirens
TCTCATGGGGAATTATTTTGATATTTCTAAAGTCAAAAATACTTCTTGGAGAAAGGGACACCATTTTATGAAGAGGGGATTTTTAATAAAGGCAAGATTGAACATTATGAAAGGGGGCGCCCAAACTGGAGGGAAAAGGAGTCAATTCAAATTTGAAATTAGGGTTTGTTTTCTAGAAGCTTCTGGAGGGCCTTCTCAAAGTTATAAAAGGGAGCCTTGGGACTTCATTTATCATCTTCTGTCTATGTGTGTTATAGCAGAATGATGCCGGAATTTCGCCGAAGATGTATGCCCTCCTAAGCTTTGAAATTTGTGCCCTTTGAAAGATAGCAACTAGTGATGAGATAGTTGTAGTTGAGTGGATTTTTGTAGTGAGGTTTGCTTTGTAGCATTTGCTTGCATTTTTAGTTCAGTTTCTAGCATATTATATCAAAAATCTGGAGTTGCTGATATCATGGCTGATCTGTAGTTTCATTCATACATTTGAAAATAAAAATATTTTGGTTCTGGGTATTGCATATATTGGTCTAACCTCTTGGGGCGCCCCTTTATACAAGTTTGCAGATTTTTCTGAGGCCTCTATGATTTTATCTACAGCAAGTCGCCCCTCTTAGGGTCGTACCATCTCTGGAGCAGCTTTGGAATGCGTGTAAAAATTAAAATCAAGCTTTTTGAGTGGGTTCTTTGATGTAACTTGGACGCCTTCATCTTAGGGAGGTAATGCATTTGATTTGAGGTCTTTTGGTTAAGAAATGAGTGAGTTGTGAGCTTTTCAATAGGGTTCTGTATTGCTGGTTAAGTAATTTCAGTCCATGATCAGTTATATCAATTCGCTTAAAGTCCATCATTTGAGTTGGGTTTGGGAGGGAAGTCACTGTGAGCATTGAGAAGACATTAAACTTTATTGCAGCATTGTTAGACCTTCTTATCTTATGCTCTTGGCAGGCATTTTCTATTATATTGTAAGCTGAACAGTAGTACTGTCAGCATTCTTGTTATCTTCCTTTCATGCTTTGTAATACCCACTGGATAAGTGGAAGAGGCTGGCTTGCCGCCTATTTACATTTGAATTGCATGGTAGTTCTTAGCATCTCCGCCCTATGGTAGCTCCATTCCCACTTCGGGTTTGAAAGCACATTCTAGGTGTTGAGTTTACTTTCAGCATTTGTAGTGGTAGGGACCCTCTGACCACATACTCGCCATCACTCGGCGCCATTCTTGGTTAGAGTTATGTTGTACCCCAAAATTAAAATTTTTGTTACACTTAGATATTTTGAAGAAACGAGTAAAAGTCTTGTCAAATCAGTCAAAAAGGTCAAAATTTGGGTGTGCAGGTCTTGCATGAGGGGTTAAAACGCAAAATTTTCAAAATCACGGTAATCTGGAGTGCCGCTAAGAAGCGGCTGCCAATCTACCAAAACCAGGATCTCGATTTCATCCTAAATTTGGAAAAGCACTGTTTTAGAAATTTTCTAAAATTAATCGTTTTTTGGGTTTCTGGGTTTCTGTTGGAAATGGATCTTGGCAGGTACCACAAAAGTAATTTCTAAAAAAAAATAGAAATTTAGAACCGGCAGATTCGGGTGAGTTTTGATTGGCTCAAATCGTCCATATTGATGCGGTGGAATCTTAAAATAATCCAGTTTTGCCCTCTTGGGTCTATTAAAACACCGGAAGCATATAAGACTACGAGGTCATCAATGGAGGTCATTCGGCTGCCAGGCGTTAGTTTCAGCATTCAAACTTTCAGCGGAAGGTGAAACGATGAACATGCACGAAGAACAAGAAAGAAAAATTGAAAAGTCATGAAGATTTTCTAACTCTGCTGAGTTTAGGCGCCCCTGTTGAAGAAAGGCGCCCACCTTTTTAGGTCACCAAATGAGTGAATTAGGGTTTGGACCTCCAATGGAAGTTGCTCAGTATTCAGTCAGCTTCACGATGGATATCCCCGTCAACGCATCCGACAATCCAGTCTCCGGCAAATTCGAGTCAAAGTGGAAGAAATAGAATGAAGATCTGAAACTCGAAGAAGAAGATTAAAGTAAAAATTTTCTAAGTCTGGAGAAACTGGGCGCCCTAGGAGAAGGATGGTGCCCAACTTTTCAAGGGTTCAAACAGATGAATTTGCAGTCAAAGTTATAACGAGATGTCTTCAGAATGCAACAGGCTTTCCAGTGAGCTATCCAGCACGACAAATGGAGCTCGCAGTCATCAGATTCAAAGAGCTGAACAAAGGGTCCGATGAGAGTTGAAAAGAGAATCCGAAAGCAAAGGTGAAAAATGTGAAAAATAAACTAACTCTGGTGAAACTAGGCGCCCCAGCTTGCCAGGGGCGCCCAAGCTTTTGAGGACCTGAAATCTACTTTTTGGCAGAATTGTTTTTAGAAGACCCCTCCTGAAATCTTCTCAGCTTCGCAACGAGCCCAAACATCCATCAATCTGACACCCGAAACTCCGAATTCAACAAAGATCACCTGTAGGAGTGAAAGACATGAATAAAATTGAAAATTTTCTTAGTCTAGAAAAATGGGCGCCCCAGTTGAAGAAGGGCGCCCAAACTTTTGAAGCTCATAATGATGGATTTTGCAGAAGTAGCATCCAAGAATGCCTCACCAAAATCAGTCTGGCTATCCAACGAAATATTCAGACAGTCAGTCGGATCTACACAGCTCCCGGAATCGAAGATTCATCAGAAGATCAAAGGGAGAAGGAAGAAATTTGAAGATCAGAAAAATGGCTATCTCTGGGAGAAATGGGCGCCCCTGGAAGGAAAAGGCTCCCATGAATTCGGAGGTCAAGATGAAGTCGTTCGCCAAAGATGCCTCCAGGACTTCTTTCTCAGTTTTAGTCAAGCTCCGCCGTGAACCATTCAGCTCGCCTGTCGGGTTAATCTGTCAACGGGAAATCAGAGGCGAAGTAACATGTCAAAATGAAGAAAAGTTGAAAATGTTGAAATTTTGACTAACACTGGAAGAAGTAGGCGCCCCTGTTGAAGAAAGGCGCCCAAATGTTCATGCCTTAGAATACTTTTCGAAGTTTTCAAAATTTCAAAAGATTGCAAGAGGAGAAGGATGGCGTCCAAATTCAAAGAGACTGAGATTTAGGGTTTTGAAAATAAAAGCAAAAAGAAAGCAAAACCTAAATCAAACCCTAAGTCTATTTAACATCATTCCTTCATGTATTTTTCATTATTTTTGCAGGTAGCATCCAAAGGAGAAAGTTGGAGCAGCAAGTTTGAAGAATTTTTGTGATTCAAGAATCCATAGTTGCTGGTTTTGCATCAGATTTTTCAGACCAGCAAGCATAAACCCTTGCTTTTTCGTTCTTCTTGTTCCAGAAGATCAAAATTTTCAAGTAGAAGACCAAGGCTTTCCATTTTTCAGTTATTTGGGTCTTTTTGCCTCAATCTTCTGAAGAATTTTTCAAGAATTTCATCGAAGTTGCAGCAAGTGCTTTTATTTTGCACATGTCGAAAACCCTGCATTCAAATTTCAACCATCCGTCCTTTTCCGACGTTTCCTAAGAAACTCATATCGCACTTCTTTTTTTTTTTTCTCAAGAAAGTTCAAAATTTAGGGTTGGCTGCTTTTTCATCAAACGTCAGAAGTTTTGCAATCCAATCAACTGGTCCATTTCTAATCTTATTAACAAAACCCGATGTTTCGGAAAAAAATTGAAGAAATTAGGGTTTGCCGCTTTTCAGCAAAATTCAAAAATTTTCAAAACGATGATCCGGTTTCTTTTGCATCATTCTTCTAGTTTTCTCTCGAAATGGAGTACACTCCTAATGTTTTCAACTGGAATCGCCTCTTCACAATTATATCAAAACAAAATTCGGTACGCATTTGCATCAAGGTCGCTCTGTTCGATCTACATGCCTTGGAGAGAGCGGTGCAACACTTCAATCAAGAACCCGGGACATTCCCGGACTCTAAAGAAAATACAATTCCTATAATACTGGAGTTCGTGAATCGCTGCATTACATTACCACAACCCGCTACTAGGAGGTGATCCAACAATGACGGTAGATTGACGGCAGCCTAAAGCCCGAATATGGTCGAAGGGTGTTTTTCCATTCTCATGGCCTGAAAGCGTAACTCTTTCAAGGGATGAATGTGAAAGGATGTGGAATATGCATAAAGATCAATATAGCAAGAAGATTGCACAGAGATGGATGAAAGAAAAACATAAAACATTGCCCAAGAATGTCGGGCGAGGAGAGTTCAAGGACGAGGTTGCCATCATCATCACTTTGCTCAACAGGGTCACTGGCTCAGAAGACGCCACCAAGTTCCAACCTTGGATGTTTTATGCCATACCTCACATCATGAAGAAGACCGAGTTTTATGATTGGCCTACTTTGATTAGTGACTGCCTACATCAGCAAATAACAGAATACTTCCAGTTTCATGTATTCCACATGGTGTCATACCTAGTCTACCTAGTGGCCTATCAAGGTCAATTCAGAGGGTTGAACACCGAGGGATCGTTGAGCGTACAACACACATATAACTACTATCCCTGGGCCAATTTCCACAAAGTCGCTAAAATCACCGCAAGTAAACGAGGCATTCTTGATGCATACGCACTAGACAAATAATTGCACGTCCGCGATCTCTTCATTGCTGTGGCAGCAAATGGCGGAGGGCTGGATTTGGTTTATACAGCTCTCTACCTTTACCTATCTCGTGGTCTATGGTTATTCGTGTGCCCCACTATGTTGCCAAGGTATCCGCCGATGAGGTCATCTTCATGGAATTCTTGAGGGCAGCTCACTCGCGGTCCACAGAAAGAAGCCCTCTCTTCACTTTCCATTAGGGTTGGGTATTTATACATGCAGGACTGCTGCAGATGCCAGGACAATTGGAGAAGAGTTAGATAAATTCGGCCTCAAATCTTACAGCGAGAGACGATCATTTGATCCTCATGGTGTCTACGCTGGCCGATTGGAGAAGAACTATAATCACATAGCCGCACTTGAAGATTTTTGGGCTAATTGTGCAGATGAGTTTGAAGTGCGAAGGCGTAGTTACAGCAGGCTAACTCTCCATCAGATGAAAGACTGCTTAAATGAAGATATAGAAGGGCTCTCTGATGATGATGAAGATGTGCTTCTCCTGATGTATACTCAGAAACGAATCGAGGATCAGCCCTTACCACAAGTTAATTGGGCAAACAAGGAATCTCTTTCAGTTGAAGACAGAACAAGACAAGTCATTGAGCATAGTAAGGTTTTCTTAGTGCTTAAAAGGAAGAACTCCATTCCAGTAGCAGAGCCGCCAAGGATGATTCCCTCTTCTTCCAGAGCACAGTCGAAGGGAAAGGGTAAAAGTCAGTCTCAAGATGGCGTCAAAGGTTGTAGATCAAATAAAAATGTAAAAAGAATGTTGGATTTCTCAGGCATAGTTATACAGGAGCAGCCTACAGTTGATTCACAAGTTCCTCCTGATGAGCCCGTACCTCAGAATGAAGCAGAGGAGCCACCTTCAACACATGTTTCTGTACCTTTGACGGGTTCTTCACCAATTCACATTGATCTTGATATCAAAGATGATGAAGAGATTGCAGCAGTACCTCCTGAGGAAGTTAGTAAAGATACTACTGTGTCTTGGCTTGAGAACTCCTTAGGAAGGGTTAGGAGAAGGCCTTCATATCAAGTGAGTGCTGATGATCTCAATAATATCTATCAGGAACCTCCTAAGAAGAAGGCAAAGAAGCAAGTTCACTTTGATAGGAATCCTGATAACGAGATAGTCATAGAGACTGCAGTGCCCCCAGAAGATAAGAATAGGGATGAGGTAAATATGGATGATTTCGTCATGGTCAAGGCTAATCTCGGTAGAAATACCAGACATGCAGATTTGAGTCTCTTCAAAGTTGTATCCAAAAACCTTCAAGAAAGAGTGCTTAAAGATGGAGAAGACAAGGCAGCCCTCAAGGCTGAAAATCAGCAGCTCAGGCTTTTCATTTCTAACCTTGTTCGTGGTTCTTCGCAAGCAACCCAGTTGCTGCCCTAGATCTTGGAGACACCAGCTGATCACCATCAGTTAAGACAGCTAGTCATATGTGGGAAAGAGACTCAGGAGTGGATCGAGAGTTTAATTATCAGAGGAAGGGAGATCTTGGCACAGATGTTCCAGTTAAGGGAAGGCGCTCATAAGCTACGTCAAGGTATCCAAGGATTTGAACAGACACTGGCTGAAGTAAAACCGAGACATGAGATTATCATTGCTGATTTAGACACGGCTTACAATTCAGCAGTTTCCAAAGAACACAAGAAACAAATCCTTGCCTGGAGGGAGCGTCACGTTTTCAAAGTTAAAACCTATGAGAGGATATCTGAAGAATTCATCACCTACAGATAAAGGGTGGTTGAAGCTCTTCTTTTCATCAGCGAATTCGTCATAGAGATCCCCTCTCAGTACAGTCTTGAAGATGGTTCTTACGTCAGGCTTGAGGAGGTGCAAAATCAGTTCCAGAGTGTTGTACACAGTTGCAGTCCAGTTGGCGGAAGGATAGGCCATATTTCAATGATGTCAGCAAAGTTCGATAAAGCGGCCAATGAGGTCGAAGATGTCCTGAGATCTATTGCAGATGCTGAAGATATTCTTGAAAAGCGGTGCTTTGCTGTTGATGGCATAGATGCACCGAACCGGGACACAATCTCTAACTTCCTAGAGGATGTGATCGAGCTTTAAAGCAACTTTCTTCTAGAAGCTTTCTTTCCGCTTTCTTTCTATTCTTGGAATAATCCTTATCCATTCTTTGAGGATAGAGAAGAAGATAGATGTAATAGTTGAAGCTCCGCTTTTTCTGCTTTCTAGGGTTTTATCTTTCTAGATTTAGTAATAAAGCTTGCTTCTTGATGCCCTAGATTGTGAAAGCAAGGAGATTTTAGGGTTCCCTACTCTAAGCTTCTATAATAAGGCAGCTCATTTAGTTTCTTTTAACCGCTAGTGAGAACAAAATGAGCCTATTGTGCCTTCTATTTGTTGCTCAAGTATTGTTCATTTGTGTTGTGATAAGCAAATTGTTGAGCCTCTTTAGCCAACAAGGAGTTAGTGTGATTGCTGTTTTCTATTGTGTTAAGAATAAGTTTGCAAGCCTCCTTAGCTGCAATTTCTTGTTCAAGGCATGTTAGAAGGGAGTTTTGTTTCAGAGATTTGAGTAATAAAATCATGAGCCTCTTTTGCCTTGGTCGAAAATCTCAGATTTCCGTTATCTATGTTACTTTTATGATCTTTATTTCAGCTTACAGTGAAGTGTGTAGGTGTTTGTTGGAAGAAAGATTATTGAAGTATTTTTGTCAGAGAATCTACCTTGTTAATTTCTAACTTCTCTTGCTCTGCTATTACTTGAGAGGTTAGGAACGTCTTTAGTTTAAGTTAGTCGTAGTTGAACTTCTTATTTCAGAAAATCTCAGCTGCGGTTTGTGTTTAAAAAACCTTGTGCTCTAAGCTGATCAAAGGAATAAGGCAACTTAGTTTTAGTTTACTTTCTTTCAAACACCATCAGCAAGAGGGAGCTTCCCCTCCTAATTTGAAGAGCAGTTTATCTGTGCATAGCTGTCCGTTTTCAAATCCGCATTCCAGAGGTGCAAATTTAAATGCCAACAAGTTATTTCAGCTCATCTTGCATTGGATCCTCTAACCATATGCTCATCTATCCTAGACGCATTCTTGGTTAGAGTTACCTTTCCAGCTTGCATCTGCATTAGCTCCTCTGACCAATGCTCACACCTTGCCCACATCGGGATCTTGGTGTACATTCTGGTTAGAGTTACTTTCCGCATCGTTTTGGTTTAGAGCTAACCTTAACAGGTGCGTGTTGATTGTAATTGCATTTGAAAAACAAAAAAAAAATTGGTCCGGTTCTTTACAGTATACTCTAACTACCACATCAAGGATTTTAGTGGAAAAGGTCTTCCTGAGGAACTAGGCTTGAAAGTAGGAAAATATTTTTGGAAACAGACTTGGATTAAGAGAAACAAGCATTGTGTGAATAACACACACTTATACTGAGAGGGGCGTGGGTTGAATCAATATAAGACAAACTTTTACTTTTTCAAACTAGCAACCACAATACTATGAATTGCACAATATCATTCACATAAGATCTCACAATTATGCAACACAAGAACACAAGATTTATGTGGAAACCCTTACGGGAGAAAACCACGACAAAATATTGTTTATTTAAAACTTCTTACAATCTTTGTAGGCACCAACCTACAGGAGACACCAATCCCCTCTTATACAATTTGTTAGCACCAACCCACTGGAGACACCAATCCCCATAGCTGAGCACCAACTCACTAAGAGATACCAATCTCTTTAATTTGTAGGCATCAACCTACTGGAGACACCAATCCCCATCACTAAGCAGCAACTCAGCAAGAGACTTCAATCTCTTTGGTATGAGGCACCAACCTCTCCAATATGATATCACCTTCACAATGTTGCTTCTTCAACATATGATAGACAATTTAATTTCCTCAACAATTATACTTCCCTTCACAAATCTGCTTATAACATTTCTCAACACATATACTCTTCTTAAAAACTGCATGTACTCACTTTTATACATCTGCATATATTCTCCTTCTCAAATCTCAAATCTGCATTTATTCTCCTTCACAAACTATGTCTTCTTCAATGGATGACAAACCTTTTCTATGCCTTCATAAAGATCTTCTTGTTGATAATATCTTCTTCACAAATTCGATGCAATTATTCCCATATATCTTCCTTTTTAAATCTGCATATACCTCTTTAGATCTACATATATCTCTTTTATCACTGCCGGTGTATATGATTTATCTCTATCACTCAACACTCTTCCTTCCACAATTCTTTATCTTTTTATATCCCCATATCTAAGTGAAATGATGCATCCCTTTGAATAGAGATATCCTTTCAAAAGGACACGAATTTTGTTTAAAACTAATTGCTGTTTTGTCTAATCCTCAAGCGCTGCCTTTTCATTCCTTTAATCACTGCCTTTTTATTCCTTAATCACTGCCTTTTTGAAACATATGAATCACTGCATATTACAAACTCCAATCGCTGCTGTTAATTGCTGTCTTTGATAATGAATTGCTGCCTTCACAAATTTGCTCCTTCCTTAATCTTAATCGCTGCATTTAACTATTCATAAACTTGGGCAAATTAATCATTTATATGGCTTTGTCATGGGTGCTAAGGTGGTCAGCCAAATCTGATTTATTTTATTTTATTATTTTCCATATGATAAACTGTCATAAACCTGTCCTTTAATCTGACAAAGCATGGCCAGCAGCCTTAAAGAAATCACAACTAACAAATAAGTTGACATAAAAACAAGATCGTTGTTCAAGACCCATTTGATCATGCATGGAAGGCAATTAAAATGCATTCATTAACTAGTTAAGAGATAATCATAACATTATGATAATGTTTAAATAAGCCATAGTTGTCCTTCACAAGGCAGCGATGGGAAAGTTTTGAAAGGATGCAATTAGTAATTAACAAACAATAAATAATGCTGATCGCTCAAACCAAAAGACATCTCTCTTCAAAGAGACTTATCCTTCCACTTCAGGTGATTTCCTTAAAACATAGCGATCAAAATAATAATTAAGGGCAGCAGACTTTCTCAAGACAAATCTGTGAATTCACCAAGGAATAATATTAATAAAATTAATTATTCCTATCTGCGATTAAGGAGGCATTAATTAGTTATGTCAATTAGCATATAAACAAGGAGTCGTGTCCCTTGGTGAATGCATACTTTGAAAGGTTATGACCCTCAGCCCTATCGTGGGTATAAAAAGAAAGATATTTCAAAGGAAAAAGATCATGGATGAGATTTTGAAGAATTAATACATTTCCAGTAAGCAGATCAAGGCGTTCCTAGGGAGCCATTGGTCACTAAATTCAGGCTGCATACTAATTGGAAGAATTCAGACACTCAGCCAAGTAATAAATCGCATGATTTAAAAGACTAAAATCAGAGACAGTGAACAAGATAGACATCATCTTGCTCCACTTGCATATGCATGTAATCAGATAGAGAAATCAGAAATTGCATCCAATTTGTGGTGTCTATTCTGCTTCTCTAAAACAATTATAGTTGCAGATTATATATATTAGATATTTGCTCATTCCTATCAACATATTGTTAATTGTTATCATTATATATAAGTCTAATAATCAAGTCAATAACAGCCTTGAAGGTTGCTCTTAATAAGATTAGAAGTTTATCATTGAAATTATTGGTTCTAGGCCTATTTGGTTACCTTGATTTAGAAGACTAAAAGCAAAGTTAGGATAAATCTATAAGGGGGCATTACAAGTGGTATTAGAGCCGAAGTTCTTGCCAGCCTTTGGGTAAATGTCAAAAAACTTGATTAATCATGGCAACAAAAGATATCAAACCATTGGCAAGAACACTCTATGAAGCAAGGAACAAACTTACTGCAAAATTTCAATCAAGGGATGATGTCTTGAACACGCTTACATTGGTGGAAGAATGTTTAATTCATATTGAACAGTCATCCAAAGTGTTAGATCTAGCTCTAATGCCTACAATAACCACCTTGAAGGAACACAAGCATCATGATGAGGAGATCAAGTTGTTAGTTTAAGTGAGATAATGAGAATTTTGGTTCCTCTAACTCCCTATGACGATGACATGATGAAAGAGGTTGTACACTTGATTATAGAAAGCTTCAAAGATCTAGATGACACCAATAGTACACATTATTCAAGAAGGGTGATCATATTAAAAACATTTGCGGAAATCAGGACAAGTATCCTTCTTGTGGATTTGGGGTTGCAGGATCAAGTCCACGACATGTTCCATTGTTTCTTCACCACGATCAAGAACACACATAATAAAGATATTTTTGCAGCTATGAAAGGCATCATGATTCTAACCATCAATGAGAGTGATATTATCTCCTGACCCATCAAATCTACACTATGGACTGTTTGGAAACAAGAATGGGCTCTCTCTTCGTCCGCATATACATTATTCCACAAGGTGTTCAAACAATGTGAGGAAAGATTAAAGCCTCACTTGAATAAGGAAGAACAAGACAAAATCAAGTTAGGAAATAAATGGGATGAAGTTCCCTTAGTAGTACATACAGAAGATGAATGCAAGGAAATACAAGATGTGGAAATTGTTCATAAGGAGGAAGATGAATTTTCATACGTTTCTTCTATCACAAATGAACTGGGTACTTGGGTTCATGAGGGTCATAAGGCAGCTACCAATGAGGAGTTGATGCATGAGGAACAAACTAAAAATGATAATGGTCTCACATCTGCTATAGATGGTAACTTTTTTCATTTCAACGATACAAGAGGTTTTTGGTTCGACTTTCGAAATGAGTCTATGGAAGATAATGATCTTTGTGATTCTAATGCTACTCTTATCTCATTTCAAGAATAATGCATTAAAGAAGACATTGAAGAGATTAAATCTATTGACCATAAATTAAATTATGAACAACTACTTAAGGATAAAGATTTTAATCATAGTTCCCCCTCACCTTTTGAGGAGGACATGGTATCCTCCAATCAATCAATTATTGTTGATGAGGAGAGTATCCTTTCTAGTGACAACACATCAAAAGAGGCATTACTTGACAATTTGATCATAGAGGATAAAAGCAAAGGAGAAGAGGCAACAAAAGCACAAAACTCGGAGGAGGATAAAGACAAGCAAATGAGAAAAATGTTTGATGAAGCAATGGCAAGCAAAGAAACAGATAGGGAAAGTTTGGAAATAGATAGGTCCAAGTTTGGAACTAAGGATAACTTTCAACTTGTTAATAATCCTTTGTTCGAGGTTGAAGCTAATATGACCTATGATAATCCACTTTTTGAGTTCGGAAAAAGAACTCTTAAAAAATCAAGAGGTGAGACTGAAGTCAATCACAAAACTTGGGATCTAGATGCATTTCCCATCAATAAAGTTTTGGGACATAATCAAGGTTACAAGACAAGTCCTAGTGGTGCTATCACTAGCCACTCTCTAAACAAATTACAAGGGATTGCAATTCCCAATAGATCAATGAGTTATATACACTCTTTTGATCAACAATCAAATGTGGGATGTTTAAGCTTGGTTGGAAGAAGAGGCGACACGTCAATACAAAACAGTTATGGTTACCACTGTTTTCCCACAATAATGACATCAATTTGTGATCAAGTGGATTCTAAACCATTGATAGAATGGAGGCAGCTAATAGTGAGAAGTTCTCCAAGTGCAATTCAGATTCTCATTTTCACAGTGAACAGTAATTTTTACCAACATTCTAGAGCATTCATAATTGCAATAAGTTGGAGTATTTGCAATTTTCCCCTTGACACCTTGAGGGAATGTTTCAAGCTTTTTACTCTATCATTGAACAAAGCTCTCTTGCCATTAATCAAGAATGAGACCAACAATGATATCTATTTCTGTTTAAAGTTAGACAAAGATGTAAAGCCCCTTGTCAAATTTGCCTTAAAACTTTCAATTTATGTTTTTTGACATTTCGTCAAACACTTGGCCAGAAAACTCCTTTCAGCGTATACTTGTTCCTACCTTTGATTTTTTCTTAAAACTTTCTCATATGTCAACAAAGAACATGCATGAATGATTTCTGAACTTGCGTTACCAGCTATTATAATATGCATTAGACTGAAACAAACATGGAAATGGCTCTACAACTTCAAGTCATTTATAATGAACATGGAATATGTATTGGCATTTCAACAAACATTTGGCATGCAGCCTTGACACCTTTCTAAATGACTGAAATAAACATGGAATTTCACTTCTACAGCTACTAGATGATAACTCTGCCCAAATACTAAGTATGAGATGCAAGCCTTCCAATTGATTTGAATATGATGAGCAACACTACAATATAGATTTAGAAAGACTCTCAAATGCAATGACTGCAAATATCAGTGACTGATTACAAAGATAATTATCAGAATTTTTATGTTTTTTGAAAGACACCAAGATTTCCCTATGACCTAGACGCATTGACAATGCATAGCAGCAACTTAGAATTAAATGACAAAATCGAACTAAATGTAGTTCGAGCCAACTGAAACTTGAGACTATGAATTTACAAATATCAGAAATACTAGTAATCGATTTACATCTAACATTGACTGGACGAATTTGCAAATAAGGGCCGCTCAGAATTATTGTAAAATGCAAGACATCTCCATTATTGAGCTACAAATCCATCAAATGATGCTGGAAGGGTGGTCGCGGCTGCTAGCAAAGGATTCGACTTTAAGCATGCACAAAGATGCCACGAGCTGGGTGCCAAATGATGAAGAAAGAGCCACGCCTATATACCAAGGAACCCACGACCTTCTCCTATGTTATAATCAGCTTCCAATGAAGAAAATCACTGTAGCCACTTGCTGTTCATGAACCTTTATTTTTGCTCAAGTCCTTCAAAATAAATCAGAACCTTATTCTCAAATTTGGTCTTCACAAAGACCATTAAATTTGCCAATGAAGCTCCTATAGGAAATCTGAAATGATCTCCCCCACAACCTCCAGCTAGGGTTGATATTTCACAACCAAACCTAGTATCCTAGAGTCTTCAAACCCTTGGACCTGAAAAGCCTTCAAGCTCTACCAAAATGCAATGAGAAGTAAAATCCAAGTATGCTCAAATGGCTAGCTCACAGCTCCTTATAAAAAACTTTTTGATCTTCTAGAAAGATTCTTCAAGAAGCTTCTAGAATATTATAATATTTCCAAAAGTGACTTCATAATATTTTTATTTTCACTTAAGTCACTTTTTAAAATATTATTTAAGTGACTTTATAATTTATTATTTTATTTTAGTCACTTTAATTAAATTAATTAAAAATAAAGTTACCTTTATGATTTTAATTTATTGAGATAACTTTATAAATAATTAATTTAATATTATTCCCTTATTTCTCCTTTAGCCTTCGAGAATAATAAAGGCTAAATGATCCTCCGGAGTGGTTACTGAGAAGGGGACATTACAAAAGAACACTTCTTAGGATTC
>VDFB02071802.1:0-16201 GCA_007258455.2 Sequoia sempervirens
TCTATTTGGTGAAAATTTGAAATTTCAATACAGTAGAACTTAAATTTCAAGGAAAAAATAAGAAGTACATGTCTGTCTAACCACCCTAACAACATTAAAATATAATATTTTTTTATAATATTTTAGAAATAAGTAGAGAACTCATGTCTAGATGTGATGCATATTTTTTTGTAATTTCTTTCCAAGTAAATATTTAATTATGAATTTTTTATTACAATTTTTAAAAAATATAAAAAATCGTATGTCTGACCACCATAACTTGGTCAAAATTTCATGAAATTAATTTTTTCTTTTTTTAATCCTATAGTATACGAAGGATAGAATGTGACACATATTTTGGATTGAAAAAATGTGATACTATTTGAAAGCTATAGATGTTTTTGAATCAGTCTATCAATTAGGACTTTAGTCATAATTCAAATAAAAAAATGAATAATAATTATTTATTAAATTCAAAGTAAAGAATAATTTATATTTCTAGAAAGTTGAGAATCTTGTTTAAAAACCTTTTTCATTTCATCAATTTTGGGTAAGAACAAAGTCTTCAGCCACATACCCTACAAATACCCATCATATTGCCACTTTTTGGCCCATCATGATCCTGTACATACCTGCCAATGTTAATGCAAAAGGGAAAATGCTTTCATATGAGGAAGAGGAGGAAGACCCCTTGGATGTGGAATTCATTCCAAACTAGGAGGAACCTTTGGATTTGAGCATAGCTGAGTTGGATGGGGTGCTTGGTGTGGCTAAGGAAGAGGAAATATCCAACTTTGAAGAGGAGGAAGTGGATTGTGGTACCAAAGAAGGTGTGGTTAAGGACGTAGAAGAAGATGAGAAAAATGTTGTGGATAAGGAAATGGATTAGGATATTAATATTATTGTTTTGGAGAACCAATAAGAGGAAGTTGGGATGATTGACAAAAAATCCCAAAATGGTGAGATATTAACAACTAGGATAGAATCAACAAATTGAGTGACACCTTCAAAAGACTGATTTCTGTAACCTACAGAATTATGGAAAAGGCTATTTTTGGAACTCTAAATGGTAGAGAAAAGATCAAGAAAATAAAGCGTAGATTAGTACCTTCTAAGGAAGAAGACAAGCAGGTCGACAAAGTAGTTGAGATGGTGAAGACCCATGGAATAAGGAGCTTGAAACACTCACCAAAGAATGGGAGTTGATTAATAGCCAGAAGGATTAGTTTGTTGTTTTGTATTTTTTGGTTAATGTTCTGTAGTTGTTTCCTATTTTGTGTCCTATGTAATAATGCTATACTTGGCCTATGTACCACCTTATTTTAGTTATTTAATCTTATGTCTTTCTAGTTTCTATCTAGTGAGTCTTAGTTACTCTTGGACTTTCATTGTTCGATTCGACCTATTGTCATGTAATGTGTTGTGCTATGGATGGACTTTCTGAATTAATGGCCTCACTTTTGATTCTTTGTTCAGGATTAAGGCCCTAACCCTTTCCCTTTTTTAATCAAAAAACATGTAATTCTAAGAAAATACATGCAACTCACATGCAAGTCCAAGTGAGTACATGCAACTCACACACAAGCTCATGCATATACATGCAAGTTCATGAAACTCACATGAAAATTTGTACAACTTACATATAAGTCCATGAAATTAAATGCAACTCACATGTAAGTGTATTATATAAAAATCTATTTTTTTATTAAATTTATAAAAAAAAATATAATAAAAGATTTGCTTAAGGTTTTATGAATATTGAAAGAGAAAATAGAAGAAATCAATTGTAACTACATAAAACATTGATTTAATTTTTTTGTTTTAAAGGAAAGGAAAATGTTGTTTTTTAATCTATAATAAGTTTTATATTACTTTAATTAGTTTTATAAAGTTTAATTTTTTTTTCTTTCAAAAGACTTTCATTTTGTATGCAAATTTAAAATAATATTTTAATTTCTTTTATAGTTTTATTTTGATTGTCATGTAGGCATCATATTCATATATATATATATATATATATAAATTTATTTTATAGTTTAATTTTATTATATTAATTATTAATTTAATTGTAAACTATTTAATATTTATTGTTAAAGTAATTAATATTTACTTAGCAATTTAATTTATTTTTTAAATTCTTTTAAACTATCTTCTAAGTTTAAAATTGATTTATAAAGATAATTAAGTAATTGTTTAATTTATTTCAAAATGAATTAGAATTAGTACAAATTAATTTAAAAATAATTAGTATTTATTTTAAAGCAATTAATATTAGATTAATTTATTTTTCAAAAGTATCAGTTTTCTTTTCATAGTTAGTAAATCTTAATTAAGATTTGAAAAAAAGCCAAGTAGCATTTGGTATCAACAATACCTCTCACTCATACTTATGGGTAATACCATCACATTTTGAGTTACTATAGATATAGCCTAATAGAGATACAACAACACAGTCTATGGAATTATCCCTATAAATCATTGGGGAGAAATAAGAGACACCATGTTGTTTAAAATCCAAGCGATGGGTAATCTTTCTTGGATCAAAAATTAAAAATATAAATTTAAATGAACAAAAATATGCTATAAATTTTTTAGAAAACCATCATGAGTTTCACTAAGTTTTTTTAAAAAGGAAATCTAAAATTTGATAGAATCATCACTTGGATTGAAAGGTGTCATTTTTATTCTTTTATAAGACTAGGCATAAGAATAAAATAGTAAACAAGTAGTGATCATTATGACCACTCACTTTTGAATTTAATTTATTTCCTTTGTGGGTAGTAGTTACATAGGAATTATTTAGGAAACTGGGGACATTTAAAGTGTTGCACAACCACATAAAATAGTTCATATCAATCATATTTTAAAATGTAGGTAGTTTGTGAAACAAAGAATGTTTCCATTATGTAGGAATTTGAGTTTGGGACTTAGGAGTCTTAAAAAATAACTGTGTCAATTTAATCAATAATAAAAGATAATCATTCAAAACAATCATTTAATTAAGGAAGGAATAATAATATTTAATATAAATATATAGATAAAATATGTTCTCTGTATACTTGGAAGAAACTTTGATGGATTCAATTGACCTCTTGAGGATTTAAGCCAAATTTTGAGGCAAGACTCAAGCCTTTTATTTTGGTATACCCCTGAATGATGGTAACCTCAATGCACTTTCATTATGGAAGTGTATTCATTTAGGAGAGACTTAATGCCATGGACTATCTCTATTCATTCAAAAGAAATCTAGGGTGATGGACTATCCCTAAGCCTAAGAATCTAGTCAAAAAATTATACATGTCCTATGGGCAGATGCCTATCATGTTGGATGGATAGATACTTATTTTTCAATGGATATATACTTATTCTATTTGATGGATGGATGGATGGATGATTAATTGAGTATATATTTAAATAATAATTTTATAAGATAATTAAATTTTAACAAAAAAAGAGGTGAAATTTAAACATACAACTAGGTGTTGTTACAGTCATTATGAACAAGTATTTTTTGAGAAAAAATTAACTTTTATATTTCCCAATTCATTTTGTAATTCCCTGTCGTGTGAACCCCAAAGGACAATTAAACAATAATTACTACACAATTTTGTTTTTTTTTAAGTTAACATAACATACATTTAATACACATTAAGTCATGACATAAATTTCATTTAAGTAGATTCACTAACACATACATCCCTTGGGGTACACAAGGAGTCATTACAAGACTTAGATCCACACAACGACAATAAAGAATAAAAGCCAAATATATAATCCATAAAAAAGTAAACATTAACAAATGTAACACATACATGATATATCATTGATAAGAAACCATTTGTGTACGTAAATACAATATATACATGATTAACTCAACACATTGAATAACAACTGCCATGGCCAATATCCACACAAGGTTTAACATTACATTATAGTACAATGTTCAAGAGGTACAATGATACCAAAGTGTTTCCAAATATGAATGGAAACCATACAACAAGATAACATGATACAAATGAACAGAGGAATACACAGTATCATAACTGGCTCCAAGATGGATACCACTCTGGAGTCACCACAACAACACCAATCCGCACCTCTCGATCCTCAACTGGGGACCCAATGGGGTGCATACCACGTTCCACCCGACCACGTGGGTCTAAAGACCCACCCCCGTGCTAAGGAGCTGACAAGAAAGAGACCTCAGCCAAGAACATCCAAACAGGGAACCACAAGACTCAACGTCATACAAAAGTATCATAAAACTCAAGGATTACAATGACATAATCAACAACATCCATGAGTCAACATAATAACTTAAAGTCATAAATCTCATCCCATTAAACAAAGAAATAACCAGTAAACAAGAAACCAAAGGATGATCATGAAACACTTCCAAATCAAACTGAAATAATAAACAGAATACAATTCTAGAGGCAATAAGGAAACAAGGAAAATGGGTGTCTAGTGGAGAGTTTCATCGAATAGCTCTCATGGATCTCCTGGCCCTTCCTCCAACTTGAGGCGTTGGCACCCATCTATGGATCTCATGGCTCTTCCTCCTACTAGAGGCACTGGCACCATAGGGTAGCTCATGCGAACACAATTCTAGAGGCAACAAGAAACAAGGCACAAGGGTGTCTAGTGCAGAGTGTCATCGCATAGCTCTCATGGGATCTCCTTGCCCTTCCTCCAACTTGAGGTGCTGACACCCATCTATGGATCTCTTGGCCCTTCCTCCTAACTGAGGCGCCAGCACCATAAGGTAGCTCATGCGGAGCCGATAATCTCTCATGAAGACGAAACTACGACTTTTTCGACCATGGCTTTCTCAGTCTATCATTAGTCTATGATAGCCCTAATGTATAGATGGGGAATCCAATGTTTATTATCCTGTGTGTTTTACTACCCTTCACCCTAAGTTCTATTTTTAGGTTATCAATTGTTTACTACTCTTACGTGGGTTCTCCTGTGCTCTTCCTCCTTTCGAGGCGTCGGCCCCCACGAAGAGCCACTCTGCCTAAGAACCCTAACAAAAACCAAAATAAGGCAAGAGTTGTACCACATAAAAAGGAAATTGGATCACCATAGAGAAACATGCAAGGCATAACCCATTTCGCTATAAACACATAAACAAAGTCTCAACAATTCTTATACAACCCTTTCAAAATCATGATACCAAAACACTTGCCACATCAAGGGCACATAAAGAGAGAACATCAACTGCCAATCATCTCAAGCCTCTAGAAGCCAAAAGAACAAAAACCCACAATTGAGGGTAAAATGAAGAAACAAGAGTAAGTCAATGATACGGGGCTTCAAGCCAATTTCAACACCAACCCAATAAATAAAAGCTCCTCAAATCAAAATAAACTAAGAAGGTCATACTCATCAGAACATCCAAAACATCAAGATATTCAAAAGAATCCCAACCAAAATCAACTCAAGGAAAAGTCACGTCAAGATGAAACATCAAATCATATAATAACCAACACGAACAAGCAACTACAACATCCATGAATTTCACTTT
This sequence comes from Sequoia sempervirens, assembly GCA_007258455.2. Lineage (NCBI taxonomy): Eukaryota > Viridiplantae > Streptophyta > Pinopsida > Cupressales > Cupressaceae > Sequoia > Sequoia sempervirens. The sequence continues at coordinate 5,510 of VDFB02071802.1, forward strand.
TCAAAGCAACCTCCCATGATCAGCCAAACAGTAAGACATTCCTTCCACATATAAACTACTAAGTCATCTCCAATAACTTAAAGTGTTTAAAGTTAAGTAATCTATCAATTTCTTAATAACTTACTTTAATCAAGGGGCTATATATCACAATTAACAATTAACATTTACCAATCCAAACATCAACTAACATTTTAAGCTTCCTTTACTTTTTTTTATTTTCACTTGCCGAGGAATCACATAAACAATTGTAGAAACGAATTCTATATTTATCTCATCACAAGTTTAATTTAGCTTCCCTATACCTCCTCACATTTTATATTCATTTAACTTCCATCTAATCCATATTTCAAACAATTCCTTACTATTCAATAAATTGTCTAATTTTATTTACATAACCAAATAGTTATAAACCAAATCTATTTCTTACAAACTACATATATAACTACTACAAAATATCATTAAAAGTATCTAATTCAATCATTTAAACAATTCTTTCAATTATAACTGAATGAAACCTTGCCTTAATAATCCCTTCTTCAATTATCAACACGTTCATATAAATTGTACTACAAAAGTATTCTAAATAACTGAATCCCAAATAACTTACCAATATAATCAATATATACATACATATATAGTAGATTAAATTAAGATTTTAATGGTATAAAATCAGATATTAAAAGGATAAGACCTCACAAGCAAAAAGGAAAACATCGAGCTAGATGTTTCAGTCCTTGAGGGCTCAGTACAGAGAATAAGAGGGGAATGTCTCCTTCATGGAACGACCCTGCTCCTGACCATTGAAGGCAAAGTTACCAAAATCCGTGTAAAGAATAGTGGCACAAAGCAATCTGGATAAAATCAATGCCGAATGATTTCTTGTGGTTGAGTATAATATTCTGAATAAAAGAAAACAGAAGAGATCCTTAATGGTAGCCCATTTAACAGACAAGGTGGGGTTTAAGTGGTAAGGAGATTGATGAAACAAAGAGGAATTAAAAATGATATCTGAATGTTGTTGGATTTAAGGCCATAATATGGTACACGTTTTCTGTGTATGAGACATAACACATTCACAGCCATAGAAAACCTATGCAAAGTTGGAGAAATTGGTTTGACAGGTGAAGTCAACAGGGTATTATCTAATTTCAAGGCATTTACTTAATGTTGAGGAAGATGCACAGAAGGAATTATTTATCTACCACCATAGTGAGAAGAAGGAAATTGCAAATTGCTTTGTTAAAGCTACCCCAAAACTATTCGAGTTGTTAAGAACCTTCGAGTATGCTTTGACAGCCACATTACACCTAGTTGTACCTCAAATAATGCTGCAAGAGAAATTGTTCTAAGAGATGTGAATCTTTACCAATGTTTTTAAAAGCTTCACCAAAATTCATCGCCATTTTAAGCAGGGAAGGGACAGTGTTCTTGCGAAGATTATTTAAGTCTTTAAAATTCCTAATATGTACAAGTGCCGCAACAGAGACTGGTTGATAATGAAACCAAAGAGATTACATTACTTTTTAAAAAAAAAATTCCTATTATGTTCAAGCGCCATAGCTGAGATAGGTTGACAATGAAATTAGAGAGATTACTTAAAACTTAAAACTTCCTATTATGTTCAAGCGCCATAGCTGAGATAGGTTGACAATGAAATTAGAGAGATTACTTAAAACTTAAAACTTCCTATTATGTTCAAGTGCACGGCTGAGACAGATTGACAATTGAAGAAAAACATTAGTTCCTGAAATGCAATGATTATAGGTTTGCATAAGGTGGATTGGCAAGGAAGCTCTCAAATTTCTTGAATTAATGAAGCACTCTAAAACGCATCAAAGAAATGTGCACTTTGCCCACTTCCAAGGTGCGTACCATCATGTAGGTTCAGTGGATGAGACTGCGTATTCTCCACGCATCAGCAACATTTATTTATATACAGTTGATCAAAATTTGCAGTGCCTATGGTTCATATAGGAATGCAGGGTGAGTATTTCCAGCAAAACGACTTCTATTTCAAGAATCCTAGCGAATACCCAAGATGAGCTATGCTATAAAAGATTAAAGAGAAAATCTCATCTCATGGATTCAGTTGAAGGGAGAGAGTGGAACGATTCAAAGAAGGCTAGAATAACTTATAAGAGAAGAACATGGTAGCCTGGTCTATAAATATAAGATCGACTAGACTAAGTGAAACACTTCCAATACAAGCATTTGATAGATGTGAAATCGAATACCACAATAAGATAATCACCAAGAAGACTAAATGATAGAGGAGATTTGGTATATCTGGCTGAACGACGCATTTGACCAAAGGAGGATTTCAGTGTCTTGAACTTGACTGATGTTGCATGATTCCAACCCTTGAGAGAATTCATTTTTAAACCCACTATTCTGAGGGCTAGCATAAACTAGGGATAGAGAAGACAATCACATCAACTCAAAATTTACAGATTAAGACAAACACATGAATGGTCATAGAATTAACTATATACTACTAGAAAATGATCTTCAAAGTGATAACAGTAAACGTCTTAACCAAATAACAATCTTATAGAAAGTTTTCTAACGTGTTTACTCATAACCTAGACTTCAAATCAAATGTGGTAAAAAGAAATCTTATGGAAACTCACTGAATCCGGAGTGAAGTTACAATGGAAGTTGCTTGTTTCTTCTCCAGAAAATGAATGCTTTGAGATGGTTGTTATGCTGATTGGAGTCTGACCACCTTGAAGCCTCCAACCTGCTACTCCCATGAGATCCTTGACCAAAAAAAAAACCATGAAAGTTTTTCCCATGATTTCTTCCAAGATGGGCACGAATTTGCATGGAAATATTTCTATTATTTTTGTTGCTTTATTCGATGTCCCTTATCTTCATTCAGATTTTATTTATTCTTTTATATCCTTTAATAATTATCCTCATAAAACAAGTTTCCTAAAACAACCACCTGATTCCATTTCCGATCACAAGCTTATCTCCTTGTTTCTTTTAATTCACTTTTATTAAAATAATTATTCTCCAATTTTGACAAGTTTCCATTTAAAATTTCCTTTCAAATCTTGCATGGCTTTCTTTTTATCTATTCTTTTCTTTTATTATTTTCTTTCTAGCTTTTCTTGTTTTAAAACACTTCAGTTTGAAAATCTTATCCTTTCTATCTGCAGTTTCAAAACTTATCTTCTCAAAATAATAAATTACCAAATAAAATATAATTCCGAACAAAACTTTTATCTAAATAATTTAATCTAACTATTTATTAGTAACTTTTTATTATATTATTGTTTTAATTTTAATTTTATTTAAATTACCTCCTTTAATTAATTAATTGCACAAGGCCCTATAAAGTATTCAATAACACAATACACAATAATACACCAATGGGAACTTACTCCAAAACTTTTAACAAACTAAAACAACATGACCGCTCAACAACAACTTCCTTGTGTTTCAAGGATGATCGAAACTAGGGCTTACACATTTTGTTAAGTTAATTTTATTTTATATATTTCATCATATTCTTTCTAAATTGCATATATAAAAATACATTTCCAAAAACCCTAACAATAGAACAATTGAAATATATATATATCTGTTTATGAATTGGAAAAAATAAAAAATCTTAAATTTTTTTATAAATAATGAAAAATTGGTGACAAGATCACTTGAAAGCAAATAAGAAATAAATTTTAATACATTTTTAAAAATAAAACAACTAATTTACATTAAAATTTCAAATTATTTGACCAAGTAACCTAATTTTATTAATATTAATTAAAAGATAAATTATTTAAATAATTATTTAAAAAAGTGATTTAATTAGTTATTTTAAATATCATCTAGTTTAATTGTTAGATATTAATTATGGTTTTAAAATTAAGATAAATATTTATTATATTTGGCATAGATGAAATGTAAAATTACTATTCATTGTTTGACCATTTAATCAATAGAAATCAAAAAATGAAACAACAAAAGATTATAGAATAGTCAAACAAATGACACAATTTTCCTAATACCCAATTTTACTTTTTTTTCAAGATAGAAATACATAATTTTCTATAAATATGCAAAATTAAACAAGAACTATGATGTAGAATGCTAAGTAGAGCTCAAGTAAATACTTTGAAAGACTCAAATGCAATATCAAAATGGTTCTTAAATTCACAATTTTGACTTCATATTAGCATGATTCTTTAAAGAACAAATTAGCTAGCTTTTTTTATTACTATAAATTTATAATTTACTCTATTTTTAATTATGTAATATTTTTCAAAATAAGTGGGCTAGCAGTCAAGACAGATTTCTAGTAGAAGAAAGTTGTTCATTAAGATAAATTTCATGTAACCATTCTCCTAATATCAAAGCCTGTCAGTTAATAAAACTCGCAAATAAGAACATTGTATTGTATTATACTTATTATAATAATTTTAATGTTTCTATTTAATAATCGTGCATATATATATTACTACTTTTTAAATAGTTTAGGATATTAATTTAAATAATTTAAATATTTGGTGAACAATGAATGATAGTATTTTTTCTTATACTCTCAACTCCTCTCTATGCCCTAGTAGAGCTTTCTATAGTAGATTGTTAGCCTCTCTATTTATCCTTCCTACTTAGTTTTGCATAGTGGGGATGATATAGGTTCTCATGTGTTGGTTGGAGTGTTTTCTTATGTAGAGGATGTCTCTCCCTCCATCTTTATTGTAGGTGTTGGATTGGGCAATGGAATTGGAATTTCCTTTATCCTATTTTGTGAATTTTCTAGATAATGGCCATCCATTGGCTAACATGGGAATAAATTATCACTCATTCATGATTATCTCTAATATAGTGGCTTTATTTTAGCTTTTGGTGCTCTACCTCTTTTGCATGGAAATATTTTTCCTTGATCTTGTCCACAATATTCTCCTATCACAGTCTATGGGTAGGATGTGTTATATAAAATGTTGACCATGTTGAGTGAGTGATACTTTTAAAATTAAATTACATGTGGTAGTACCTCCTTGACCTTCATATTTGGGTATCAAACAAATATAATTCTTTTATTGATTGTAAAATTGAGAATTACCCATGTGTCATGATTTTTTTTGTGGTGTTTGACTCAAATTATAATAGGGATGTGTTGTTATACGGTTGAGTATGGATATGAGATCAAAAATTTATTATGCTTAAGTACTAGTTTCCTTTATTTTACTCTACACTAAGCCTCTTCATATCATTTAAATTTGTATAAAAATACTTAACCTCCTACTTGATTTTTTGAATGTTTTCCATCTCAACCTATTTGTAACATGCTAGGGTTCTTTGTAAAGTTAGACTTATATACCATCACATTCTTCCACACAACATTTTCTTATATACTAGTGGATAATGTCATCCTCAAGGATCTCATTTTTTTGCAAGTGGATGATCAACCATGGGTCCAACTTATCGATTATTAAAATATTTATTTCCATTGTTGGTGGTTATTCTTTGCTATAAACTTAGCTTTATATTATTATTGCTCAAATTACAAGAGTTTGGTATGGTTTATTGCTGGTAGGGTACTTTTTCTAATAACCTCACCATAGTTTGTTCTTATTAATGGTCATTTTAGCACAACCAAATGCTCAATAAAAACAAATCACTACTCCTCTTGAATTGCAAGGGTTCCTACTATAATGTTCTTCTCAAGCTAGGTCTTGATCATGATGGGTAGCTTAGCAATTTATAAAAATTGTTTAAATAATGGATATTTGTAATTTAGAATTCTAAAAAATACATTACAACATGCAAGATTAGATGAAATCCACTTATATCTTCAAAATCTAACTTTACTGCATTTAAATCTAATATTACATGAATCTTTAATAAATCTATGCATTAGTCATATTCTTCAAATATTTAAAATTCCCTAAGGATTTGGGCCAAATAAATAGTAAAAGACTAAAGTAGGAAGAGAGATTAAGAATAAAATAAAATAAATATATTAAGATAAATTCTATTTTATCCACCAACTTTTTAAATGGTTAAGAAAAATTTAAAAAAATAATATTACAACAATCAGTATTCACACAATCACATTTAATATTGATGTGATCACCAAAGGAAAATTTCATATTCATATTTTCAAGCCACATCAAATAAGATAAACCATATTGAATGCACAAATTTGAGAAAAGACTCTATTCATTACCACTGTTAAGAAATTTATTTTACTAATTTAGACACCTTAGATAGATAAAAATATACATATCATCACCAATGATCAAGAATTTTTACCCATGCAATATGTCCAATCCTTCAATATTCTATTAAAAATTCACAAAATGCAATAGAAATGTTCATGTTGAAATTGTATCCATTTCTTGCATACAATATAATTTTTGATGCTTTACAATTTCCAAAAACCAAACATATAGGAAAAATGTCTTCCATAACTTTTGGATCATAATATAGTTAACTTAAAGTTCAACTTGGGTGATTAGCCCCTACATAATATGAAGTAAACTAAACTAATCGCTCACACTTAAACTACAAATTTACTAAAAATTCACCATAATGTCAATATTTTCCAAATTGGGACACTCATTTATTACAAATTAATAAAAAGAAGAAAATTTTAAATACTTTATTATTTATTGTCTAGGAAGCTCTTTGAAAAATCATTAATAACTTCATTTAATGTTCTCATGTTTGGTACCTTACAATATTTTAGCTTAATCCATTGGGAAAGAGATAAGTTCTCTAGCTTTTCTTGTAATTCATCAAAATTTGTCAGCTCATCTTGAAAACTCTAAATATATCCCTTCCGGGCATAAAAGCAGTGGATCATCATGGAAAAAACAGTCTTTAAGTGGCAAAAATTTAAAAAATCAATGTTAGGCAACTTGATGTAAAAATCTGAATAAGTTATCTATATTATTTCAAAATATGTAAGAATAGAATCAGAAAAATTGAATGTAGTTTGTAAACTACTAGGTTTATTTTGAAAATAAATAAAATCTATTTTGGTGAAAATTTGAAATTCCCTCAATGCAAAAGAGTACTTAAATTTCAGAGAAAAATAAGTAGGCAGGTTTAGTCCGGACTACCCATAACTATATAATAAAATGATAATATTTTTTTATAATATTTTACGATAAGAGAGGACTCCATGTCCGATGTGATGCATATTTTGTATTTTTTCCAAGTAAGTAATTAATTATGAATTTTATTACAACTTTAAAAATTATAAAAACTCTCGGTGATGGTCTCAATTTCACCTTTTAACTCTTGCTTAAAATTCCTATGAAATTTAAATTTTATTTTTAACTTCTATAGTATGTGAAACATAGAATGCATACATCTTTTAGATTTAAAAATGTGATACCGCTTTTGAAAGTTATAGATGTTTTTCAACCATCCTATCGCATCAAGACTTTAGTCATAATTTAATAGAAAAATTAATAATAATTATTTATTAAACTAAAGATTAATTTATACGGTGGAAATATGAGAACTTCCTCTAAAAACCCTCTTTTCGCTTCATCAATTTTGGGTAAGAAAAAGTTGTTAGCCACATAATTCCTAAGTGTAAATACCCATATAATATTAAGTACTTTTTGGCCCATCATGATCCCTTGCCATACCCTTATATTGCATCATTTGATTAGTGACCCCTTTCATTTGATTAGTGACCCCTTTGGTTAAACTAACGACATAGAAAATTTTCAAATCCTTTGATCATCTTTGTTGATGAATCTAGTAAGGATGTGTTTTCCCAAAATATGCAAGCCAAACATTCTACAAATTGTTCTATATTGACCATTGCATGATTAGCCAGTCCCTCATTCCTATCTAGTTTTTCTTTAAACTTATTCAAAATTTTGACCCATAGCCATCCAACCTTTAACCATTCTTTTTTCTTATCCCGATCTTCTTCTTCCATTAAAACTACTTTTATCAATTCTTTAGTAGGAGTGGCTTTTACTTTTCATCAAAATTTGAACATAATAATCCCAAGCCAATAAATCCTCATTTATTTCTAGCTCAATTTGGTGAGCAACAATGGCTTTGGTGCAACCATGGTAGGAGGGTCCTCAAATAGAACAATCTAGACCATGAAGCAAGAGTCACACAATGTACGCAACACAAAATATGGAGGGAAATACAAATTAAAACATTCTTGTTAATATAAATTCCAATTACAATTGGTCAACAACATTTGAGCTTACAAATTCAGCTCATAGGCCTATTACAACATGCCCAAAATACAATATTCCTCTATGCTAGATGCAAGCAAAAATATTACACTTCAATTCTATACTATTCTACTTAATCCACTTCCTCCTATTCTAATGATCTATTACAAGATTTTTATCATATCCATAAATCTAGAATCTTCCACGTTGGCCAAATATCATTACAATCTCAAGTGAAAGAAAATGTAACGTGTGCATGAATACGTTGGCGTCAAATTTGAGTGAATGCATAGGATGAAGTGTGGACCTATAATTAAGGTCTAGGACACTCCATGGAATAATTTGAATCACACAGTCAACATCCACAAGTTATGGGAAAGATCCAAAAGTGATCAAACTAGCCGTTAGGCTTGAAAATTATTCTGATGTCGGTTCAAGAAATTACCACTAAATCCAGAAGTAATAACTTGTTGGAAAAAGATCCAATCATGCTCAAATCTTGGAATAAGGAAAATGAACATGTCCATGATGTAAACATAACTCCATAGGGTTTGGTGAGTAGATATAATGAATCCACCAACATGAACTGAACAAGAATCGAACAATAACAATAACTAAAAGAAAATATTTTTGATTGATGCAAGATTGCCAAGAACCAAGGATGCTCCTGTATCAGACATCCAAGGTTATTTGAAAAGTGAGTCCCTAACTTTTCTAGGGCTAAAGGAAAACCAAGATGGTCTACCTCAACCTAAGAAATCCAAGAAGAATCCTCCACTAGTCTACCTTTCCACTTCATGAGATATTCTTTGTACTATCTTCCACGTGTTCTCCTCCCATCTCTGATATCCAAAATCTCTTCTATCTCATATGACTGTTGTTTAGGAAACTAATTCTCCAATCTTGCTTCACTATCTTCACCGAATTCTACTTCATGGTACTGATTTAGATTTGTAATGTTAAATATAGGTGATATACCCATGTCTTCTAGTAACTCTACTTCATATGCATTTCCTGATTCAAATTTCTTCAAGATCTTATAGGGTCCAAACTTCCTCATCTTGAGCTTATTGTATGTTCCAACTGGAAATATTTCCTTCCTCAAATACACCATCACTTCATCTCCAACTTTGAACTTCTTATGTCTCCTCTTCTCATATGCTTTCTCCTTATACTTTTGGTTCATATCTTCCAATTGCTCCTTCACTTGAGTATGAATTTTCTTCATATGTTATGTGAATTCTTCTATACACTCCTTTTATCTTCCATATAATGTCTCTCAACTCAGGTATACCTCTAGGAATGAATAATTAAAATCTCAAAGGTGTCTTTTACAGATACTGGGTATGTCCACAAACAAACCCATAGAGTGTGATAAAATTTAGAAAATGAGTTAGACAACTTGATGTGTACAAAATTTGAATAACTTATTTATATTATTTCAAAAATATGTAAGAATAGAATATATAGAAAATTGAATGTAGTTCTAAACTACTAGGTTTATTTTAAAATAATCTATTTGGTGAAAATTTAAAAATTTCAATGTAGTATACTTAAATTTCGGAAAAAAAAAAGTAGGTGTCTATCTGACCACCCTAACCACAATAAAAGGATAATATTTTTTTATAATACTTTAGGTATAATTAGAGGACTCATGTCCCGATGTGATATATATTTTTTTGTAATTTTTTTCCAAGTAAATTATTAATTATGAATTTTTTATTACAACTTTTAAAAAATATAAAAAACTCGTATGCCTGACAACCTTAACTTGGTAAAAACTTCATGAAATTCAATTTTATTATTTTTAATCCTATAGTATGCGAAGCATAGAATGTGACACATGTTTTGGATTCAAAAAATATGATACCGTTTGAAAGCTATAGATGTTTTTCAATGAGCCTATCAATCAAGACTTTAGTCGTAATTCAAATAGAAAATGAATAATAATTATTTATTAAATTCAAAGTAAAGAATAATTTATATTGCTCGAAAGCTGAGAATCTCCTTTAAAAACCCTTTTCCTTTCATCAATTTTGGGTAAAAAAAATTTGTTAGCCACATACACTACACATACCAATCATATTGCCACTTTTTGGTCCATCATGATCCTACACATACCCTACTCTTGTTCACTAAATTTTTGTAAGTAAACTCTGCTTGTGCAAGGACTAAATCTAAACTTCAAGTCTTTTCTCTAACAAAACATCTTAGAAAATTCCCCAAAATCCTATTTACTACCTATGTTTGTCCATAAGTCTGTGGGTGAAAAGTAGAACTAAACTCTAAATTTGTCTTTAACTTCTTCCATAGTGTCCTCCAAAAGTAACCAACAAACTTTGTATCTCTGTTTGAAACAATACTCCTAGGTAATCCATGCAATTTGACCACTTCCTTGAAAAACAAGTCTGCTACATGTACTACATCTATTTTCTTCTTACAAGGTATGAAATGTTCCATTTTACAAAATCTATCCACCACCACAAATATAGAATCATTACCTCTTTGTGTCTTCAACAAACCA